>CM076572.1:1162824876-1162897486 GCA_034641835.2 Pinus albicaulis | reverse complement strand
TTCTTCAGGGTGTGAAACCCCTTGGGGTTTCGTGCGCGCATCTACGGTACACGATGAACTTACATCCATCTCCTCTATCCTTCTCGTGTAATATCCCCAAAGGGAAATAACCAGTAATAAACAGAAATATGCTAGACCGATATAGAAAATACAATGCTGAACCGGATCATGGAACCAATACACATAGAATGCCAGGAAACTGAGCCATTTTATTAATCTGAAAGTACATAGAGAGGAGTACAAGAAAATCAGAGTGAGTGCACCTATCCTTGCTCAAGGCAAGTACAGAATCCTCTCAGAAAAATAGGAAATGGCTGCTACAGAAACTACATCCCAGCTGCTGGAAGAAACTGAAGCTAGGGGCTGATCCCCTTGCCGGAATGAGCTAAAAATCTACAGATCACCTACACTCACTGCTCCGGACAAAACCCAGAAACCATTTACCAAACGGACCACCTCCGAAAATCGCCCCCAGAAACCCTCCTCCTACAAAAACGCTGTGCCTTCAGGAACAGCTCAGAAGCTCAAGAAATATGCTGGCAAAAGGGCTGGATCTACCCACAAATCCTCCAGATGAAATGACCAACTCCTCAAGGCTGAAAACACTAAAAAATGCTGCCAGAACCCCACATAAAGACCCTACTCATCAGATCTGCGTCCTCCCTGACTGGATCTGCGTCCTCTCTGCCCAAATCTGCTGGATCTGAGTCATACAAGGCTGGATCTGCTACTATCTCTCCAGATCTGCGTCCTACAAGGCTAGATCTGCTGCTAGCTCTTCAAATCTATGCTAGATCTGCCAATATCTCCTCAGATCTGCAACCTCAAAGGCTGGATCTGATGTTATCTCTTCAGATCTAGGCTGGATCTGCCAATATCTCCTCAGATCTGCAATCTCCCAAGCTGGATCTAGTGCTACCCCTCCAGATCTGCAACCTACAGAACCAGATCTGCAAATATCTGCTCAGATCTACAATCTCCAAGGCTGGATCTATCACTGTGCCTTCAGATCTGCGTCCTTCCTCTTCCTACTGGAACAGCGTCCTCACTCCAAACTGATCTGCGTCCTTCCTGTTGCTGAAACTGCGTTTTTCCTGCTAGATCTGCGCAGCCACTAGAGGGCTTCTTCCTCTCCGACTCTCCACCTGAAACTGCTACTGAAACTGAAAGATAGAACTCAGAAATTAACCTTACTAGGGCGGGCACTCGAAGTCCCCCGAAGCTAAGGGTGAAACCAGAAATAACCTTACCAGGGCAGGCACTCGAAGTCCCCCGAGGTTAAGGGTGAGATCTCCGACCGGAGACACTCGTGCACTAAACAGTGCTGCAGACCGACTAAACAACCGGCGTGCTGAAGCAGACAAAAGTCTAGCTCTCAATATCAATATCAAAATATGCATCCTCCAAATGAGGTGAGAACCTCTCCTTTTATAATGCCAAACTCCCTCCAAAACTTAACTCTCCTTTGACCTGCGCAGTTTACTTTGGGTCAGCCTGATGCCTCCCCCATCATACTCATGTGGACCCCCAAGGCCCCTCTCTTAAGTTACAACGTCAATCTACTAGGAAAAGAACACTTTATTATAAAGTGAGGTGACTAAAGTGAGGTGACCCCTCTTATTCCTCACTTTATTTATTATGTCTAGCTAAAGCGGCAAAATAAAGCAAAAATGAAATATTCCAATTAGCAAGGCTAATTGGGAATATTACAGTCTCCCCCGGCAAAACGTTGCTTGTCCTCAAGCAACCGAAGTGATGGATGCTGTAAAGTCTGCTCGCTCCCCCACGTGGCATCCTCATCCGGCAAAAATTGCTTGTTCTCAAGCAATGCTTGAACAAGCCCACTCTCTAGCTGATGCTCCCTGCCGATACCGCAAAATTGTGCCTCGGGTCCCACTCGAAATCCCCTCTCGTCTCCCGCATCACCCCCCATATGAAGGGATATTCCCAATGCTGTGATCCCAAACCTGCCTCTCATGGTACCACCTAATCAATAGTCCTCCCCATCCCATCGCCACCGTGGCCAATAACAGCCCAAGTCCCCGGCTCCCACCGCCACCGCCCGCATCTATGACTGTGTAAGCTGGCCCATCAACTGTGAACCAACTCGTCACCTCTCTCCCATCAAGGCACGGAGTCGAAAATAGAATGAGGAATATCTCCCTCCTGTGGATCCTCCATCTCCCAGCAATCATCCAGACAAAATGAGCCACCTCCCAACAAGGCAACTCCTGAAAATCTCCTTCCACCTCAACAACTCCTGAAAGTCTCCTTCCACCTCAAGCTCTGGTAATGAAGGTGGGCTGAAAATATGGACTTGGCAAGCATCATAGCTTACCCCATGTTGTCCCTCTCTCCACTCATGACAAGTGTAGAGTCTATGCTGATCCTGGGCTGCAAAATCATTGCCCTCCAATGGCAAAGTGAAAAACAATCCACCATAGACGGTTCCTCCATCAATAAAGAACAAGCTGGCCCAAAACAAACCATCCATGAAGAATATGACAGGGTCATCACGAATCACCCTAATGAGATGTTTGCTGAAGGTTCTACATGAGGATACATAATGCAAACAATCTCTCACGAGGATACAACGTAGTCTCATCCACCGCAACCTCAGAAAATCACATGGCAAGCAATGTACAAGATCCATCACATCTACTAATGGATAGTAAATGGCTGGATATGACAACACCATAGGTCCAAACACTTGCCCATGGCTGTAAATATCAATCTCATGGCCCACATCAAAAGAGAACGCATACATAGTAGTGGTGGCCATGCCTCCTCCCATGCCCCCATTAGAACATGTAGTGCAGAAATTGTGAGAATTTTTCCCACTCACGGACACATCCAGCTCATGTGTCTCCCTCATAATCAAGCCTCCCATACAAATCTGATATATATCAGCAAATGAAGACATGATCAGCAGCAAAATGAAGGAAACGCTGAAGGTTACATGTGATGAAAGGAGGTACCAACAGCTTCCCCAACAAGTACACCGCAGTTTTACAAGTTGCTGCTTGATAAGAGTACAAGGCAAAATGTTTATGTTACCCATGCATGTCTCCATATGATACATGGTATAGTGCTGCAAATGAACATACATGTGATGATAAAACATTTGCCCAAGGCCACAAAAGAGATGGCTGCCTCCATTATGTAGATTGGCCCAATACAACTCATGGAGCAATGTGACGACCTTGCCCTCTTGTGAAGCAATGCATTGCATAAGAATGGTAAGAGTGTGCAAATCAATGAATGTATAAACAAATCCCTCACCATACGCTGGAAGTACGATGGTACATGGGTCCATGAATGAGTCCTCCATAAAGTGTAGACCGGTTATGAAGAAGACTGAACCATGTGCTGCAAGAAGATAACCCTCCTTATGCTTGGAAACCCAAGTCAAGAAGAATATGCCATAGATGTCTCTGTCATCATTACTTCTTGTAAGTGCAATAATTATGAAGTGATCCTGGGACCTATGGGTTATAGATCCACCATATCTCTGCTGCGCACCCTTCATCCATAATGTTCTGCTCCAAGGTGACAACGCTGTGAGCTCATGCAAATGAGTTCCTGTCAGTACAAGACTCTGTTCTTTGACATGCTCCTTGTCAAAGACTCCTCTAATAATGCTGCAATAAATATGGAATACTTCCCAAGATGGAAGTGCTTCCCCATCAAAGACCATGGAGATAGTGCCATCTCCTCCTCCTGCAACATCATACAAAGTGTGAGAGCAAATCTGTCCTTGCTCTCCTGGAAACAAACCAAGCAACAAGACATTGTGTTGCCTTTCCATACCTCCATCAACCAACTCATATGATGAAGACACCATGAATGATATGAGTAACACATCAACACCATGAATCCATACTCTACGTTGCTCAATGATGCAAGTATCCATCCATCTTTTCCCCATCCTCCTACTCTTAGGAAGAGTGTTTGCCAAGGGATGGCCAAACTCTTTCAAGAGTAACCAGCGCAGCCAAGCCTCCTGCTGCCTGGTGTCATAGATCTGCAAATAGCCTCCTAGCTCCTTGCTCATCAACCACATCCACTCAATATATTGTGGATGCCTCCTTCTCCTCATCCTGGTACTCCCCCCATGAGGGCTACCATCCTCCCAAATCAGATTGCTGATTTTGCACTTCATGGGATTTTGAAATATGAACTCCTCAAGGATCAATGAGACCCTATCAAGAATCAAATAGGTGGTAGGCAAAAACCTTCCATCATGATGTGTATGGCTCAAGGGGTATCCAACACAAGCATGAGAGATGTTATCCATCCGAAGATGTCCCCCATCTTCTACCTGCTCTTGGGAGAAGGGAAGAAAACCATTGCACCCCGTGGTGTGTCGAAGTGCATCTCGAGTGAGATCTCTCCTTGAGACCTCCCCTTCATCCATAGTCTGCTCCACCGAGTACCAACTCAAAATCTCTCGCCATCCAATCTCAACACGTGGCTGCTGTACCCTGTGCAACTCTGATCGTCTCATACCACTATCCAAGTCAACATATGAGACCTAACTAGGTGGCTCTTCCTCTCTATCTCCAACGGGAAGAGATGATCCAACAATACTGCTAGTCCCATCCATGCATGCCTGAAGGGGAATGATCTGATGCTGCAATGTGCCCTCAGGTTGTATCATCAGGGAATCCAGCTGTTCCCCAATGTGGACCAACTTGGCCGCCGACTTGGCACAAGTCACTCTCATACCCTCCAGCTCTTGGTCCTGCAACATAATGGTCTCCCGTACTGACGCGGCCTTTTCCCTCAAAGCTCGAAGGTCCGTCCGAAGCCGATGATACCGCTGTTTGCGACCATCATCCAATGCCTCTGTGTCTCCTAGTGCCTCATCGATAGTAGATATATCTCCTGAGACCTCACCCATCTGTTGTGTGCTGCTACCATCCGAAGACTCGGTCACGGCTCCAGTCATCACCTCACTGGATGGCTCTACCGGGGTAGGCTCTATCTCCTCCACTACGATATCAACCGGCACGGTCAAGGAGGTCTCTAATGATGGTGAGTCCTGTGTCTCACTAGGTGTATCCTCGAACTCCCTGCAATCCTGTGTGTCCTCATCCTCCAAGTGCGAGGTAACCATTTTAATGGTTTTCCTCTCCGATACTCGGTCAAGCTGGAAAGAGGTACCCAACTTGTCCACCCAAGCTCTTCCTGAGCGCCTGGATGACCCGTCAAATGTCGGTAGATGGAATCTGTCCTCTCTGCGCTGTAAGCCCTGATCATGTGAGGGCTTGTTCCCTCTGTGAAAGTCGTGAGGTCTACTATCATGCTGGGGCTGAACATAATCTCTACTAGCTGTGCGGTGGTCATCACGGTAGTATCCGTGCCCTTTGTGCTGGTGTTGCTCAGGGGGTTTAATACCACATCGGAACCGGATATATTGATTAAAAGGGAAAGCATCCATGAATTCCTGTCCCATGCTCCGCCAATCTGCAAATATAGCCGCATGTTGAGCTAGATTATCCCTCTGTGCACCTCTCCGCACTCCTGTCTCTGTGTCCTCGGGTGTGAATGTGGGCATATAGGGTCTCTGCCAATCTGCAAAAACGGTTGCATATCGAGCTGGACTCACATCTCCTGCCATACTGCTGCTTAACTTCGACCTTCGATTTACCCACTGAAAACGACTCGGAAAATTCTAGGAATTTGGGAAAGTGATCCTCGCCCAAAACCCAGAAAAACCCAGAAAACGTTTTTCCTAATTCCAAACTTCAAAATTTGACCTTTTTATTTTGGCCCTTTTCCCAACTGCGTTTCTGGTATTGCAACTGCTATTGCTCTGTATGATCTCTTTTCTGATGTCATAGACCACAGGCTGAGCCAGAATTATGCTCTGATACCACTGTAATATCCCCAAAGGGAAATAACCAGTAATAAACAGAAATGCACCAATACAAATACAAACTGAACCAGATCACTGAATCATGACACATGTACTACCAAAATCTGAGCCATTTTATTAATCAGAAGGTACATAGAGAGGAGTACAAATAAATCAGAATCAGTGCACCTATCCTTGCCCTAGGCAAGTGATGACCCTCTCAACAGACAGATGGCTGCAACAAGGACAGCGTCCTAGCTGCTTCCAAGACCGAAGACAGTCCGCCGGCACTGGGCCGATCTCAAGCCGTGTACCCTCACAAATGGAAAACGCCGGCTCGCTAGTGACGCCGCGTAAACAAAAGGAAGCACAAATCCCTCAACTCTCCGTACAGATGAACCCTCGTTGGGCTGCATCGGGAAAACTCGAGCTCCTCTCACAGCGACCCCGGACCGCGGGCCCCACCCGATGGATCCGAAGCCTCCAATCAAATCTGCGTCCTTCCCTTCCTGATCTGCGTCCTCCAATACCAGATCTACTGCCAAACCTTCAGATCTATGCTAGATCTGGAACTCTCTCCTCAGATCTACAGCCTCTAGGGCTAGATCTGGTGTTATCCCTTCAGATCTGGACTAGATCTATCAATATCTCCTCGTATCCGCCACCCTCAAGTCGGATCTAGGGTTTGACCTCTGTGACCCCAACATACATTGTTAGATCTCGCAACATACAGGACTAGATCTGCAAGATCTGTCCTTCCCAAAGCTGGATCTAACAATAACCCCTCAGATCTGCAACCCTTACCTCCTGAAATGGACATCGTCCTCACTCTAGGGCTAGACAGCGTCCTCCTGCCTCCCAAACAGCGTTTTCTCTGTCAGTCTGGAACTGCGTCCTCCTTGGACAGCGTCCTCCTCCTCCTGAAGGATCAGCGTCCTCTCTCCAGATGAGACAGCGTCCTTCTCCTTCAAGAATCAGCGTTTCTTCTTCCCTTGCTCTGCGCAGCCACAAGAGGGCTTTCTCCTCCTCGTATATTCTTCTGCAACCGTCACATCGTCTGCTTCAGCCGCTGCCGTGACAAACCTTACTAGGGCGGGCACTGTCCCCCGAAGCTAAGGGTGAAACCGTAAAACCTTACTGTAGGCGGTGCACTCGAAGTCCCCCGAGGCTAAGGGTGAGATCTCCGACCGGGAGACACTCGTGCACTAAACAAGCCGCACCGACCAAACAACCGCGTGCCGCGTACAAAGTCCCGTCTATCAATAAGAATATCAAATCATGAATGATCCAAATGAGGTGAGAACCTCTCCTTTTATAATGCCAAACCTCCAAAACTTAACTCTCCTTTGACCTCGGCGTTAGGCGATTTCGGGGTCGACCGGGATGCCTCCATCATACCTGTTGTGGACCCTGCACTCTTAAGTTACAACGTCAATCTACTAGGAAAAGAACACTTGCAGCAAAGATAGAGGAGGAGGAATTCGCTATGATTTCCCAGATATCGCCAGGGGAGCAATGGGGTGATCTGGAGTTGTAGTTCAACGGAACTGCCGATTGGGCAGGATCCTTGAGGATTCCACCTCTCAGATCATCACCTTGCTACGGGAGCCCAAATCAGAAGTAGCAGGATGGACAAGTTTCAATTGGTGCAGAAGAGTGCAGAGGTGAGAGCGCAATGGCTATTGAGCACCATAGACTGAGCAGCGCAGAGCAAGGATGGAAGCAATGGAGGAAGGCATAGTGCAGAGTCAGCAGCAACGCAGAGGCTTCAAAGGGATAGTGCAGAGACTAGCAACAACCAGATCTTCAGCACGAGATGTATCCTAGTGAACACTTAGTTCAGTTTTGGATGTTTTTCTCTTTCAATAAGAAACATAGTTGCAGTGCAGTAGTAGTTGGCAACAGCATTCAGGGTCAGCAACAGCACGGATGCAGCAGCGCAGTGTTGGTGGGCAGCAGTGTCAGACATCAGCAGTGCAGTGTTGGTGGGCAGCGGTGTCAAACTTCAGCAGCGCAGAGGGAGATGTGGCAGAATCAGAGCAGTACTTCAACTAGTTATATTGCTAGAGCACATTCCTCGCTAAGAGAGAGTGTTGATTTGGGTAGCATTAGATGTGCCCTAAGTCTCAAAATTTGCAGGAAGAATTAGACACATGTATTCCTAATAACCTAGAAATCGTTTTTGAAAATTCCACTCAGAGTGTGTTTTATTAAAATAATTAATTATTTTTAAAGGGGCCCCAAGTCTAAACTTAGGAAAATAAAATAATTAAAGGGTATTAATAAAACAGGGTGTGAATCTTCTAGAGAAAACGAAGATCAAGTCAAAAGTTAATCTTAGTCATTGATTAACAATTTAATCTCATTCGTTGAAGTCTCAACGAGAAGATTATAAGGACTTGATGGATCATTTGGAAGACACATCGATAGAGTTTAGAGATCAAAATTTTGAAGTGAGCAACGCTCAGATAGAAGATCAATCGAGCGATGCTTGCAGAGGGGAAAGATAATTGTCGATTGGATCTTTTCCTGATCCGAGGAATACACTTCAAAGAAGACAGAGAGCAGTACGCAGAGGGGTAGTGTAGAAGCTACGCAGAGCTAGCAGAGGCAGTGCAATAGCCTTGAGGAAGTCAGTGATTCAGCTGAGGATTAGTAAGATCCAGTGCCGGAGAGCCGGGGTGTGAGACCGGGAGAGGCCAGAGGATTTGATCCAGCCAGCAGAAGAGCCACCCAGCAGCAGTAGCGCAGTCCCCACGCAGAGTGACGCATAGACTACGCAGAGGCAGTGGAGGGCTTGTCATTCAGGGGTTTGGCCAGTTTGGGCTTCCAGTGTCAGTGTGTGAGGTAATCTCACTAGCCCTTTGTCAGTAAGATTCTCTGTGAGGATAGCCAGCAAGGCATCCCAGATTGTATTCAAAAAATTATTGTATAACAAATAAACCCTTAGCTGTTGCACCCCACATTGGGTTTTTCCAGGGACATTGGTCCAAAAATAACGATGTCATGTGTCTATGATTTATTGTGGCTCAGATTTTGTTTCCGCACATTTATTTTCCACATTTAATTTGTGAAGGTTGTAGTGTATGAGTTTTCGATGTTTACAGTAGAACACCGTAAGTAATTTGTTGAAAGGAATTAACAAATAGGAGAATTCTCATCAGTTTCTGCAGTAGGATTCCAGAACTAGAAGTTTTCACAATCCCTAGGATATGAGAGCATAATAATCTTAGAGGTGCTCAAATTACGTTCAATGGTAACAACATAGGTTTTGGTTTGATCTAGGGTTTGAGTTCCTTGTCCTTTAATGCATGGCACATATGTTCAACAAAAGCCTCTATATTGGTCAAGGATTGTTTGATTAGTAGATTTTTATAAAAGAGGAAATTCTTTAAGAAACTTATGAAACCATTGTGTGAGCTCCTTAACACTCATTTTCAATTTTGTTGGATCCCTAGAATTTAGCCAAGAGTCGCATGCCTTCCTTTACAATATCCCATGTCTTGTCGAATGCTTGATGGAAATGGTCCCAATATGTAAGACTCCCCTCGGGTAAATCTAGGTTCTAGTCCCTAGCACTTCCTTTTAAGGACAATGGAAACAACATCATAACAATATCCTCTTTTTCTAATAATCTTCCACCAACAACCCAATAAAATTCAAGCATGTGTTTTTCAGTTGTGATAGCATTAGTCCCATTGAATTTAAGTAGCCATTCCTCATTTTTCAGGAAACTTATATAGAGCATTAGGAAACCCACTCACATCTAGTGGTTTGAATGCAACACTAGGCCACGACCTAGCCATTTTGTTAGTTGCGGAGGAACTAACGAAGAGGTACCTAACTATGTGGGAAGGGGAAGATATAGGGGAGATTGAGGAAGTAGTTGTCTTACGATTATTACTTTTCTTCCTTGGAGGTATGGCTTCGTCAAACAAACTACTAAGGGAAGACACTTTCATATTGGAGTCACCAAATGAGAATCCATGTCGTAGCCTTTAGGCTATTCTCATCAAATGTTTGTTGAAGCCTAGACTTTGGATTACGAGGAGGCTGACTCAACTCCTCCTCGGCAACAGTGCCAAAGATGTTGCCATAAAATATTGCAAGTTTGATGAAAGGCCTCACCAGGAAAGAGGCCAAACCTTATGGCAACAATGAGGAAGGGTTTCCACTGTCACTTAATAACCTTCCTCCTATTATTCAACCACAAGGGAGGCTTCCCTTTATCACCTATAAGATATTCTAATACTATGGATCAAGGTGACTTATTTTTGAATGTCTAAGGATAGATAGAGGGCTTGGCAGGGTTAAAGATGATCAAGGTATTCAAATCTAGGGTTCAAGCTCTCTAAGGTTAGACCAATAACAAGGCTACTATAAGTTAGGATTTGAATGATACTCAATATTAGGGCATACAATGGCATATAGAAACTTAATAAAAACCCTCCAAGTTATATTCAACAAGAAAGGAACAAGGGTTTCCAATATAGGCTAGGGATAAACTCAAGCAAATAGGTTTAGGGCTATTAGATGTGTATAACAAATAATAAAATAAGGTGATGTTAGTCCTTCTAGGGCATGTAAGGGAACCCAAAATGCTATATTTTACTTTTAGAGGGTTTATATAGATTGGCCTACAATTTAGAGCCACTTGTAGGCAATAAAACACCACCATTACACACAAATATTCTCCTAAAACCTAGTGGTTTCCCTAGCCATTTATGAGAGAGAAAGTTTATAAAAAATTTGTTTAATTTTGAGGAGACCAATAGACTTTTAGACCAGGGCCTTAACTTATAAGGGCTAATGGAGTCTTAATGGAGAAAAATACCAATGAAGGACAATGATGGAGTAAGGGGGGATGCTCTTGGAATCCACTTCTAAAACCATATCTATTGTTCTTGTGAGAGGAGAAATCAAGTATAAGTTCTACACATAAATAGTTTCCTTATAGAATATGAAGAAGACAATTTTACATGCAATTATGAAGAAAAGTTTCACTAATGATAAACATTTAGACATTCAACAAGAGAAACCCTACTTTAAACATAAAAGCATGCAAAATATCAATAACCAACAATAAAACTTAAAAAATCCTCCATAATAGCACTTTTTTCAATCCCAGAATAATGTCTCCAAGCAAAAATCTCATCCACTAGCAATTTGCATCAATAAAAAAATGACATTATCCAAAGTAGCGAAAAACAAGTTAGTTCACACTCTTTTGGAGAGACTGAATTCAATGTCTATTGGTGAGAAGAGAAGTGAGGGGAAGACTATTTATATGAGCCTTCTCCCACTCACTTTACAAATAAAATTACTGAGAAGCTCTATTGACAAGTTCACTTTGAGTGTTCCACAAGAAAGAGGTAACAAGTCAACCACATAGCTCAACAACAAAACAAAAATTCCATAAAATCCCATGTGTGGGAATAAATGCTCCAAAATTATGGCATCACCCTCCAAATGAGTTCAATAAGCCATCAAAATGAGAGATAAGGACTAATGAGTGCTCCATACTCCAAGAAATGTCTCAAGGACCATGTGCAAGGCATCAAAAGTCACTCCATGCCAACACGTCACACCCAAGGTGACATCACCCTAAAAGGAGGAAAAGGCGTGACATGGCACTAAATAGCTCAAGCATTGGGGCTCCAAGGTGACGTACAATTCTTCCCTTGTCATCTCAAGGATGACCATCATCATCTAGGATCTGGATCAAGTGATTACCAACAAACAGTGTCAAGGCTAGTCTAGGGGCATCTTGGGTCCATAGGGCACATCATCAATATCTTCAACACTAAGCATCATGGGCTCCGTGTTTCAATCTAGGGGTCCCTTGTGGTGTCAAGCATCACATGAAGTCATCAATAGCCCAACACTCTGCTATGGGTAGGCAATGTTGCACCATCAAAGTCAATCTCTTTCTGTGCACTGGATAGTACGACCTCTACTACTCTACTGAGAAGGTGGGGCAATCACCTCAAGGAGCCTCTCTTGCTGTGCTGCGAACCATCTGAAGAAACCTCCTCAATATCAATTGTAAATCAAGAATCATTAGGTAACTAAAGCCATATATGCATCATAGTGGACCATACTTAAAGGGCACAACCAATACTTCACACAAAGAACACCTTCAAATATCTAACTAGACCAAGTCTCGTATGTGTTCCATTTCTTCTGTTAGGGATGGATAGATGGATAACCCTTTTAGGTGTTTCCAACCCGAAAGTGACAAGTCCTAGGTTAACCCATCAATCCATAGGTGCAAGTGAATATGGTGGTAATGTAGCGGGCATGACTTCAAGGAAAGGTACCATAGCTAAGTGACTGGCTAATCATGGAAGCATGAGACGCAACTTTCCTCGCCCTAGTTTTTCCACCCCTCTAGTGTGCCTTTTACCTCTTTATGATAATGCTTTGATATGGGTTCATAACTCAGTAGCCCAAGCTTGTGTTTGAGAGATTTAACATTTATTACCCTTAAGGATGAGACAGTTTATCGCTCATCAAGGTTGAGACAATACATGGGTTCCTTTCTATGGATGGATCATCAAGTGCTCTAGGAACCGGGGGATGGATAATGAGGGGGATAAAGCTCATGCTAGGGCTTTGCCCATGTGCTAATTTTTGTGCCAGCCATCTTTTGCATTTTATCTTTTTCTTTCATTGTAGCTTTCTTTTTCTTTTATCTTTATTTTGTTGCATCAACCTCTAGGGCAATGTTTTCCGGCCCAAACACAAGGATGAGGATGAGAAAGTGCCAATTCCTATAACCAGTGATCACCAACCCCAAGAATGGATATGGAATAGAGGGAATGATGGAAAGTGGTAAGTATGGAATATCATGGGCACACTACTTCAATCAGAGCCTCCCCAGTAGTGTCCTTCCTATAATCCTAAGGCCTTAGAGGAGGTCCTAATGAATTAGGATAAAAAACTAACCTCCCAGGTGAGGTCAATCATTCGGGACACCCCTTGATTCATATTAGTATGCCCCAAAATAATAAGTAAAAGCACATGATTACAAAATTTTTAAAGTCCCTGTCGATGGATGACCCACCTTCCTTCAAGAATATATGTCTAATCGAAGAAAGAAATTTGTCTGGAGCAATAAGTGGAGGAGCCACGGCATCATGTCAAGTGTTGATCAATAGGGCTACTAGCTTGTTGGTTGTCCAAGAAGGAGAAAAATTTCTCCTACGAGTTACCCCCATTTGGGTGGGTAACAATACCACATGAAGCAGGCCCAACATATCTCAGTACAATGATGAGAAGAGGGAGAAATATTGAAGACATGAGTTACCCCTTTCCTCGGCCTACTTTTCACCCATCTAGTGCACCTTTTACTTTAAAGATTTGTCCTCTTTCTTGAATAGCTTAGGTGATTTAGCTTGCTTTATGCTTTTCCAATACCCCTTAAGGAGGTAGCAATTTATTGCTCATCAAGGTTGGTACATTCATAAATTCCTTTATTTACACAAAGCATGGAATGCCTAGGAATTGAGTGATGGCTCATGAGGGGGAGAGAGCTCATGCTAGGGTTTTTCCCATGTGCTTAATATGTCCCAACTGTTGAAAAGTGTAACTAGGTTCGGTCTTCATAAGGACTTGTAATTGTGAATTTATGTAATGAAGAAGACAAAGATAATAAAATGTATTTTGTAAATCTTGCTCCATGGGTTTCGTGAACAAGGAGTTTTTATTATAGGTCAAAGACTTCTTCTTGATGTCTTTAGGGTTTTTCATCTTGTCATACATCTATAATTTAGAGTCATGTATATGAATTGTTGTTACACTTGCAAAAGACAAATTATTGATGTACAAATATGCTCCAAACCCTTGTCACGGTGTCCAAGAAGTCCGCTCAAAGTACGTTGTGAATACCACTTGGTAAAGTCGGCCTATACTCAGATCATCATGTCGGCCTAGAACAGTGGAGGCAACCTCTATAAATGAGGAGTCTGCGGCCTCATTTGAATACCATCAGTTTGGATCAGCTCTGTAATAAATTGCGAAGGTAAGGGGCTGTGATTTGGTTCAAGGTTAGTGATTGTCCAGCGAAATATAGGAAGACTATTATATCTCTGTTTTGGGTTTTAAGAATCTCAGTCAAGTTCTGTCGAGAAATGAGAGATAAGGTCTGAGGGCAGTGCGAAGAAGGATCACACTACAACGAAGGGAAAGGTTGTCATACCACTCGGTCCTGGGTCTATACTTCTCGGTCTAAGTCTGTAATGGAGATCCAAATTGCAGTACGTCAGGAGAGGGCTTCTCAATGAACATTCATATGTCACATCTCAAGGGTAAATACAACAACAAAGTAAGGCTATATGTATAAGCCTTGGTCTTGGATTTATATCGAAGGAATACATATTGCATTACTGTAACAAAGAAGAGATCACGGTATTGTGTATCTTGAAGTGCAAGAAGAAGGCCGAGGAGTAGTCTAGTGAAGGACAAGGTCAGAAAGGAAGCACATCAGTTAGGGTTACTAGGCTAGGGACCGGGTCTCCCTAGTGTTGGCGCGGTATAGTGCAGGAAGGAAGATCAACATATTGAAGCCAAAGAAGAGCAATGACAAGGGTCTTGGAGGCATATTTGTGTCAAGGGTCTAGGTCATGATTATGGTACTCGTCAATTGATGATCTATAAGAAGAATGATTATTGAGTTTTCCTCTCCAAGAGGGAGAGGTTTTGGCCCTGGCTTGAAGAGCCTAAACATTGTGTCTCTTATGTTTTGATAATTGACTTGATGAACGACATAATAAGTTAACCAAGATAAGATCTCAGTAAAGAAGCATAACAAGTTCACAAGTAATTATCATTAAAGAGAAATTGAATTAAACGCCCTCATTTCTCAACATGGTTTCAGAGCTAAGGTGTTGAAGACAAATATAGGCATTTTAGCAAGAAGACACAAGGATCAAAGCTTCAAGGAAGTCAACAAGGATTAGTTTTCTAGAAGTCATCAAAGTAAAGGTCAAAGATCTACAGATCTAAGAATATCTTCATTCATTCAAAAGGGGCAGTTTGTAGAAATTGAAAAGCCATCTCAAGAAGATCAAGGACCTTTCTCAAAGGATCTATACATCAAGATCTAGTCAACATCATTAAGGACACAATGTAGAAGCCATCACCATCAATAACTACTTCGTGTTGAGATCAAATCAAAATTGTTGGAATCATCATCAAGCATCCTTGATCATCATCATCATCAAGGATTCAAGATGATCTATCTCTCTCCACATCTCTTGAAGAAGCCAATCTAAGAAGGAGTTCTTGCTGTTATCTACATCATCATCAACAAGGATGCTGGTAGAAGAAGAGAAGCATCTACTCAAGTAAGTATCTTTATGACTTAGTCTGAATCTGTCAAAATTTATTTTTGCCAAGAAAGCGACAAACTAGTTGGGGTTTCAAAGTTTCTTGCATGGAAGAAAAGGACAGATCTAAATCATATTGAGAATGAAGTCATGCCAAATACATGAAGAGAGACATAAGAGCCCAGAGGATTCTTATAGAATCCATAAAGGACTCTCTCATTCCCTATGTATCAAATCTAGAATCCTCAAAAGAAATATATGACAAATTGGTGGAGCTATTCTCGGTGAGTACTGCAGGAGAACTAATATCTCTGAGATAAGAACCATATAGGTTGAAGATTTCAAGAGAAGGAATAACTTCATACTTTATGAAGTACGATCAACTACAAGAATTGGGGGAAGTAATGTCTAATAGAGAAATGAATACAATGGTGTTGAATGCTCTATGGAGGGATGGGGAAAAATTCACTCCAAGTATCTATGGGAAGAAAGAAGCAACACCATTCCAGGATCTATGGAATCTTTCTAAGATAGAAGAGACAAGATTAAAAGGTAAAGTTGATATAGGATCAAATGAAGAGAGTAAAGCCTATGCTCCCATGTCAAGAAGAAAGGGAATTGGCACCATGATGAAAGCATTAATGGAGGAGCACTCACCGTAGGAGGATGTCTGTAACACATATGTGACAACTATGCTATGAGATAAGTGGCTCCTGGGAAACTCACTGAAAACAACATTTATGTAAGGCAGTCATCTAGATCAAGGGTCATCATTCAATAATCAATATGGAAACAGGTGCCGACAATTTCTAATGGAATCCTCTTTGGATTCACTGGTTAGAAAGAAAGCAAAAGGTTTCTTCGAGAATTCTAACTTGCAGAATTCTGAGATTAGAATATGATGACATATTGATGAAGCAGGTCAAGAGAATGAAACTCTTTCATTCTAAAGAAACTTTCTACAAGATGAATCAAAAGGAAAAGAATGAGGTACATGTATATATATGCTAACACTGGATGCTATGAAGTCATGTCATGTGGTTGCAGGTAGTATACTTCTATCTTTAGAATTATGATCAAAATAGAAAGCATAAACTCTTCTGATGCACAGGTTGTCAAAAGGCATGATCTACACCAGATGAAATCAACATAATATGTCCTCATATGAGGTGATTGTACATTATCAAGGAACTTCTCAGTGGAAGTTCCTGGGAATGAAATAAAATTGTGTGGAGGAAGAGATTGTGGGAAGTACAACAATGGAAAGAAGCAGTCAACATCCAAGGAAGCCTAAAATATTTGACTAGAAAATCTCCTGGGAGGATATGTAGACTCTTATAGAAGTCGGTAAAATATGGAGACCCTTGACAATACATATCTTTAGGAGATGTGTCAATATGTAAACAAAGGATGCCGACGCCTACAAGAAGATGTCATGGTGAAACATCATCACTTAGGTAACTTTTGATTTAAAATTTCATATTTATAATTAATTAATGTCTGATGAGCTTATGCAGGGTTGCCAAAGGGAAGTATATGTCTTCCATGGATTGACAACCATATGGCAGGATGAAAGATCCTTGGGAGAAGTATGGTTCGAAGAAAGTAGCATGGCATGAAGCTAGACCAGATGAGAAGATTGATGGATCACTTTCTGACAGAAGACATGACTCTTGGATTAAAGTGATGGATGACTTGTGCCCTATGTAGAGATCCCAAAGATGAAGACTCCTCAACAACAAAGAAATTTATGACATTTAAGGAAGGATTTCTTCATGAGCAGCCAGGTGTTTTCATCATTGTTGTTGCAGGTCCCTGGTTAAGAGGGAGCCTAGTAATGAGTTTCTTACTTGGAAGAAACTTGGAGTATGTCCTTCCTGAATTAAAAGGAAGTGACAAATATGATTCTCTAATTCATGTGTCATGCACCAGACCAGGACTAACAACCGTAAGTCTTAGTGAAGGCCATGAGGAGAGAATGGATAGACACGTCATTCTAGTCTTCACCTGGAAAGAGAGAATAGAGGATTGGGTAATCATCTGGCATTCGATGCTCTTTTGGGATGTATTAGGGCATCCATGGAAAGAGTAGTCGTGGAAGGACAGATATACTTTTAGGATTGGGAATCCAACAGTAAGAATAGTCCTGATAGACATATCCTAAGTGAACCCAGGGGGATATGATCCAAGAGAGACAATGATGAGGGTGTCTACTCATCATTGGTCTCACCAGCATTTGTAGCTCATGGTCTCGTGGAGAAATGGAGTTGTTAGTCAGATCCTTGCACTATGAAAATGTTGGTTAATATGATGCTATAACAGATGGATTACCAATCGATTTCTTCTTATGAGATTCTTCAAATTGAGAGTGACCATGTACCATTATGAATACCTCCCCAGTTAAGAGGGAGTATTGAAAAGTATAACTAGTTTCGGTCTTCATAATGACTTGTAATTATGAATTTATGTAATGAATAAGACAAAGATAATAAAATGTATTTGTAAATATTGCTTCATGGATTTCATGAGCAAGGAGTTTTTATTATAGGTCAAAGACTTCTTCTTGATGTCTTTAGGGTTTGTCATCTTGTCATACATATATAATTTCGAGTCATGTATATGAAGTGTTGTTACACTTGCAAAAGACAAGTTATTGATGTACATATATGCTCCAAACCCTTGTCACAGTGCTCCAAGAAGTCCTCTCAAAGTACGTTGTGAATACCCCTTGGTAAAGTCGGCCTACACTCAGATCATCATGTCGGCCTAGAACAGTGGAGGCAACCTCTATAAATGAGGAGTCTGTGGCCTCATTTGAATACCATCAGTTCGGATCAGCTCTGTAATAAATTTCGAAGGTAAGGGACTGTGATTTGGTGCAAGGTTAGTGATTGTCCAGCGAAATATAGGAAGACTATTATATATTTGTTTTGTGCTTTAAGAATCTCAATCAAGTTTTGTGGAGAAATGAGAGATAAGGTCTGAGGGCAATGCGAAGAAGGATCACACTACAGCGAAGGGAAAGGTTGTCACACCACTTGGTCCTGGGTCTATACATCTCGGTCTAAGTCTATAATGGAGATCTGAATTGCAGTACGTCAGGAGAAGGCTTCTCAATGAAAAGTCATATGTCTCATCTCAAGGGTAACAACAACAACAAATTAAGGCTATATGTATAAGCCTTGGTCTTGGATTTATATCGAAGGAATACATATTGCGTTACTACAGCAAAGAAGAGATCACGGTATTGTGTATCTTGAAGTGTAAGAAGAAGGCCGAGGAGAAGTCTAGTGCAGGACAAGGTCAGAAAAGAAGCACAATTAGGGTTGCTAGACTAGGGACTGAGTCTCCCTAGTGTTGGTGCAGTATAGTGCAGGAGGGAAGATCAACATAGTGAAGCCAAAGAAGAGCAATGACAAGGGTCTTGGAGGCATATTTGTGTCAAGGGTGTAGGTCATGGTTATGGTACTCGTCAATTGATGATCTATAAGAAGAATGATTATCGAGTTTTCCTCTCCAAGAGGGAGAGGTTTTGGCCCTGGCTTGAAGAGCCTAAACTTTGTGTCTCTTATGTTTTGATAATTGACTTGATGAAAGACATAATAAGTTAACGAAGATAAGATCTCAGTAAGAAGCATAACAAGTTCACAAGTAATTATCATGAAACAGAAATTGAATTAAACACCCTCATTTCTCAACATGGTTTCAAAGCTAAGGTGCTGAAAACAAATATGGGCATTTTAGCAAGAAGACACAAGGATCAAAGCTTCAAGGAAGTCAACAAGGATTAGTTTTCTAGAAGGCATCAAAGTAAAGGTCAGAGATCTACAGATCTAAGAAGATCTTCATTCATTCAAAAGGCGCAATTTGCAGAAATTGAAAAGCCATCTCAAGAAGATCAAGGACCTTTCTCAAAGGATATATACATCAAGATCTAGTCAGCATCATTAAGGACACAATGTAGAAGCCATCACCATCAATAACTATTTAGTGCTGAAATCAAATCAACATTGTTGGAAGCATCATCAAGCCATCCTTGATCATCATCATCATCAAGGATTCAAGATGATCTAGCTCTCTCCACATATCTTGAAGAAGCCAATCTAAGAGGGAGATCTTGTCGTTATCTACATCATCATCAACAAGGAAGTTGGTAGAAGAAGAGAAGCATATACTCAAGTAAGTATCTCTATGACTTCATCTGAATCTGTCAAAATGTATTTTTGCAAAGAAAACAACAAACTGGTTGGGGTTTCAAACTTTCTTGCATGGAAGAAAAGGACAGATCTAAATCATATTGAGAATGAAGTCATGCCAAATACATGAAGGGAGACATAATATCCCAGAGGATTCTTATAGAATCCATAAAGGACTCTCTCATTCCCTATGTATCAAATCTAGAATCCTCAAAAGAAATATATGACAAATTGGTGGAGCTATTCTCGGTGAGTACTGCAGGAGAAGTAATATCTCTTAGATAAGAACCATACAAGTTGAAGATGTCAAGAGAAGGAATAACTTCATACTTTATGAAGTATGAAATCAACTGCAGGAATTGCGGGAAGTAATGTCTGATAGATAAATGAATACAGTGGTGTTGAATGCTCTACCAGAGGGATGGGGAAAACTTCACTTCAAGTATCTATGGGAAGAAAGAAGCAACACCATTACAGGATCTATGGTCTCTTTTTAAGATAGAAGAGATGAGGTTAAAATCTAATGTTGATATAGGATCAAATGAAGAGAATAAAGCCTATGCTGCCATGTCAAGAAGAACGGGAATTGGCATCATGATGAAAGCATTAAAAGAGGAGAACTCATCGTAGGAGGATGTCTGTAACACATACGTGACAACTATGGTATGAGATAAGTGGCTCCTGGAACCTCACTGAAAACAACATTTATGTAAGGCATTCATCTAGATTAAGGGTCATCATTCAATAATCAATATGGAAACAGGTGTTGACATTTTCTAATGGAATTCTCTTTGGATTCACTGGTTAGAAAGAAAGCAAAAGGTTTCTTTGAGAATTCTAACTTGCAAAATTCTGAGATTAGAATATGATGACATATTGATGAAGCAGGTCAAGAGAATGAAACTCTCTCATTCTAAGTAAACTTGCTATAGCATGAATCAAAAGGAAAAGAATGAGGTACATGTATATATATGCTGACACTGGATGCTATGAAGTCATGTCATGTGGTTGCAGGTAGTATACTTCTATCTTTAGAAGCAAGATCAAAATAGAAAGCATAAACTCTTCTAATGCACAAGTTGTCAAAAGGCATGATCTCCACTAGATGAAATCAACATAATATGTCCTCATATGGAATATGAGGTGATTATACATTATCAAGGAACTTCTCAGGGGAAGTTCCTAGGAAGGAAATAAAATTGTGTGGAGGAAGAGATCGGGGGAAGTACAACAATGGAAAGAAGCAGTCAACATCCAAGGAAGCCAAGAATATTTGACCATAAAAACTCTTAGGAAGATATGTAGACTCTTATAGAAGTCGGTAAAATATGGAGACCCTTGACAATACATATCTTTAGGAGATGTGTCAATCTGTAAACAAAGGATGTCGATGCCTACAAGAAGATGTCATGGTGAAATATCATCACTAAAGTAACTTTTGATTTAAAAGTTCATATTTATATTTAATTAATGTCTGATGAGCTTATGCAAGGCTGCCAAACAGAAGTATATGTCTTCCATAGATTGACAACCATATGGCAGGATGAAAGATCCTTGGGAGAAGTATGGTTCGAAGAAAGCAGCATGGCATAGACCAGATGAGAAGATTGATGGATCACTTTCTGACAGAAGACATGACTCTTGAATGAAAGTGATGGGTGATTTGTGCCGTATGTAGAGATCCCAAAGATGAAGACTCCTCAACAACAAAGAAATTTATGACATTGAAGGAAGGAGTTCTTCATGAGCAGTTGGGTGTTTTCATCATTGTTGTTGCAGGTCCCTGGTTAAGAGGGAGCCTAGTAATGAGTTTCTTACTTGGAAGAAACTTGGAGTATGTCCTTCCCGAATGAAAAGGAAGTGACGAATATGATTCTCTAATTCATGTGTCATGCACTAGACTAGGACTAACAACCGTAAGTCTTAGTGAAGGCCATGAGGAGAGAATGGATAGACACGTCATTTTGGTCTTCACCTGGAAAGACAAAATGGAGGATTGGGTAATCATCTGGCATTCGATACTATTTTGGGATGTATTAGGGCATCCATGGAAAGAGTAGTCGTGGAAGGACAGTTATTCTTTTAGGACTGGGAATCAAACAGTAAGAATAGTCCTAATGGACATATCCTGAGTGAACCCGGGGGTATATGATCCAAGAGAGACAATGATGAGGGTGTCTACTCATCATTGGTCTCACCTGTTGATTTTTGTAGCATCCGGAAGTGTTCTAAGTCTCAAATTTTGCAGGGAGGCTTGGACAGCAGCATTCCAAAGAACCCAGAAATAGTTTGTGGAAATTACACTCGGTTCAAGACTTATTAAAATAATTAATTATTTTAATGAAGACCCTAAGTCTAAACTTAGGGAAATGAAATAATTAAAGGGTATTTATAAGTGAGAGTATGAATCTTCTAGAAAACATGGATCAAGTCAAGTTTTAATCTTAGCCATTGATTAATCTTTTAATCTGGGTCGTTGGTTCTCCAACAGGGATATTATAAAAGAAGGCTTGAGGGTCACTTGGAAAATAAGCCGGGCATACACTCAGTACCCGAAGGAGATCCATTCTGATGTAGAATTCGATCTGAGTGGGAGAGTTGTAGGGCGAGAAATTGCAGAAGTAGGAGGTTAGGGGTGATTGAGATCAGGGTCGGAGGGCAGCAATGGGTCACTGGAGGCAGCTTGAAGCTGCAGCACAAAGACCCCATGCAGTCTCCACATAGATTCATGCAGTCCGGCGCTGGGACTGCATAGAAAATCATGTAGATTGACGCGGGGGCATGCATGGGTTGTTCTAGGTGTCAGAGAATTGTCTGTGTAAGCTGGAAATTCAGTCCCAGGTGGTTCAAAACTTATCCGCTGTATATTTTCCCTGTGTTGTCGACAGAAATTGTCGCTCCTAGAGATAGCCTAGAGTTGCCATAGACCAGTGCCTAGGACATCTTATCATAGCAAGGAGCATATAATAAAACTTGGGTGTCAATCCAAAGGCTCTCCTGCTATCTCTTGTAAACAAGGAAATTGATTTAAATGGGACAAGAACTTACAGAAACTGCCACAGGGAAAGTAATATTGCAGAGACAAAATGCAAAGCTCCAATACAAAAGCATCAGACAGTTAAGAGACAATTTACTGTAAAGAGGGCCAATTCAAGTAATATGCCGCAGAAATCAAATATCAGAAGGTGTATGCGGTGAAAGAAATATAAGAAGATATTAGTTATCTTTGGTCTGATACCCAGATACACAACAGAACCATATATGGGCTTATCAATCTAAGAATCCATACATGACAATGGCGTTTTAAAAGCACCCTCCCAAAGCAACTAATATAGCAGAAAGAAGGATGAAATGAACATGGAACAGTATATCATGCCTGAGCCATATTTAAAGCGCTTGACTGATCCAAGTATGGGTATCAACTAGGATAAATCCTTACCTAAAATCAGTGAGCCACTCGCATTCCAGTACATGATACAAGAAGAAGAATAAAAATGAAATGTTGTATTAAACACAGTAGAGAAGATTACATACTGCGGAATATCAAAGACCAGAATCCTCTAAAACAGATAGAACTCCTCCTCACTGAGACCCTACGGGAACTGAGCCTTCATACAAGAGTTTTTACAAGATGTATACAAAAATGGCTTTCACTGCACAATTCTCTGATAAAAATCTGGAACCCTTACTAATTCGTTCTCCTGGGACTTTATAGGAGAAGCTTCCCAAAACTCCACAAAAGGTAGCTGGTGAATCATTTAATTGACTCATTAAAACAAATGGTGAAAAAGATGACCGCCCATGCTGTTTGGCGGCCCTAGGATGCTGCAGGTACTTTGTGGCGGCTTCATGAAGTAAATGCTGTAGGTGCGAATTTCTTCAGGGGTAAGGTATGAAGAATAAAATATGTAACACTCTGTACTTTCTTGAGAGAAAAATCTATTGAAGTAAAACCTGGAGGATATGATTTTTATGCACTTGTACTCTTTGCCTTCTGAATGTTGGATTGCTATTTAAAATCTTCGGCTCCAGACGTTGAATCCCTTGCTCTCTGACTGATACTCTTTGCCATATGATTAATAACCCCATCTGTGGAAAATCTATGTTTTAAATAGCTCTGGAGGGTTTGGTAGACTTTTACCATGGCTTCTTTAGGCAACTACCCGGGATCTTCTTCATGAATATGGTACTTGGAAACCCAGTACTGTAACGCGTCCTTAGCTTCAGCAATGGATGCCGCGAATTGTGATAGTTCTTCTTCACCATAAACCTGCAAAACCCACAAACACGTTAAAGAAAACCAGACACAGGGATGGTGACGTGACGGGATCCATGGACATGGTGGTGCAGACTTGTCGAAGTGGTGAAATGGGGCGGGGTCGAATGTAAGTGATGCTGCAGACATGGCAGATCGGTGGAATGATGCAGGTTGGCGGAGGCTTTTAACGTGAAACATTACAATATAACCTATGAACGGAATATATGCATGGTGAAGGAAAATGCGGTGAACACGTGGAATAAATGACGTGGGGGAAACTTGGTCAACAGCCGGTCATACAAATGATCTGGGCCATGCGATCACAGGACGAGATGAACGATCCAAACAGCGTTGGAGAACGATGGAGTGGCGGGCCCGGGACACTGTATACTTAAGTTAAAATTCGTGCCGCTTCAGAAAACAACCGCCGTTGGATGAAGGCTTATAGATCTGACGGTTAACATAAATTTCGTTGCACGTCCTGGATCGAACATTAATGCGCGGGAGAGGGCGGTATTGAGGTCGTACTCGGGGACACGTGGAGTATAATGTGTGGAATCGCTGCGATTTGCGGAATACCGCCTGCCTTTGAAAGGCGGTGCGAAATAAACAGGCCGGTTTTGGAATCGACGCGCAGCGCGGGGACCACAAGAGCAACAGGGCGTGGAACGTTGATCTGTGTTTGATCTGACGGCTGAGATTACGCCCGATGGCCATATACGGTAAGCGCTTTTCTATCTTAGTACACGGTCAAATGCCCAGGTTATATGAAAAACGGGACGGAGGGGGCTAGGGCCAAAGGAGCTATGCCTCGAATGTTTCCAAATATGAATTTCCAGCGCTTTTAGAATGCGATTTTGAAGCTAGGAGAAAACAACGATAGACAGCTAAGGCACTTTGCAAGACAAGGCAAAGGAGTTAGAAGATTTAAACCAGATGGTCCATGGAAATTTTAATGGGGAGATGATCATGATCAACACCCTGTAAAGATATCATTTGCTGAAGAATTAATAAAACCCTCATCTGCTGCACCGGTTTTCCGACATTGGGTTTTTCCGAGGACAGTTGTCCAAAAATAACTGTGTACATGTGATTGATTCTTGTGCTTATATTCTCTACTGTTTATTTCTCTGCATATATAATTGTGAATGTTGCAGTAGTATTTATTTCGAGATTTGCCGGAAGATTTCTGAATAATAACTTATTGAAATAATATGTAGGAGAAATAAATCTATCACTACAATTGTTTGTAAATTTTCACATGGTATCAGAGCCAAAGATGAACAACAGAGAGGGAGCATCTATCAGTGAACGGAGATCTATTGTTGCAGCAACATCGCGGAAGGGTTCACGTAGTTCTCTAGGAGGGGGAAGAAGCATGATAGAACAGATGGATCATGATGTATCTGTATTGGCATCCAGACTAGACGAATATTTTGCTTGTGTATCGAGCACTGCGTCTTCAGATATCTGGTATATTGACAGCGAAGCCTCTGCTCACATGAAGAGAGTACGGGACTGTTTTTCCGACTACCAAGAAGAGCAGATGAATTTCAAAATAACCATGGGTAATAAAGCAAAGTGCACTCCCATTGGGAGAGGTACCTTAGTTTTCCAGACCGACGCAGAGAACAGAATCCGAGCCACTAATGTACTGCATGTGCCGAGTTTGGGGATGAATCTACTCTCAGTGTCACAGCTTCAAAACCGAGGATATGACGTCTACTTTATTGGCAATAGAGTCTACGTCAAGCACCCCAGTTGGAAGAAGAAGGCACAGATCGGGGTAAGAAGCAACAAGTTGTACAAGCTGCAGCTTGATTCTCCAATGGCACTAGTTGGCAGTGCAAACGAAATGGACCTGAATGAGCTATGGCACAGAAGAATGGGGCACTTGCATCATGGGGCGTTGAGAACTCTCCAAAAGACTGTCACAGGTGTTCCACAACTGAGCACCAAATGGGATGATGTTTGCAAGGGGTGCGTATTGGAGAAATATGCCAAGGCATCATATCAAAGAAGCAACAATAGGGCCAAGGGTGTGTTGGATCTAATACACTCAGATATCTGCGGGCCGATGTCCACAAGAGCTCTTAGCGGTGTCGAATATTTCATCACCTTTATTAATGACCATTCCAGGAAAACTTGGATCTACTTCTTGAAGACCAAGGATGAAGTCTTCAGTCAATTTAAAGAGTTTAAGGCTTTGGTGGAAAATCTAACAGGGAAGCATATCAAGTTATTTCGATCAGATAATGGAGGTGAATACATAAATAAAGAATTCACTAGATTTTGTGCAAGAGAAGGCATCAAAAGAGAATCGACAGCTCCATACAATCCGGAACAGAATGGAGTGGCAGAAAGGAAGAACCGGACTATTGTTGAAGCAACCAAAGCTATGTTGTATAACCAAGACATGCCCAAATTTCTATGGGTTGAAGCATGTAATACAACTGTCTACATTCATAACAGAACTCCTCACACTGCACTGGGAAAGATCACGCCAGAAATTGTCTTCACTCGCAGCAAGCCCGAAGTGAGTCACTTTAGGATCTTTGGGAGTACAACTTACTGCCATGTACCCAGTGAGAAGAGGAAGAAGTTGGAGATGACTGCTGAAAAGGGGTATTTAGTAGGATTCAACGAGAATGCAAAGGCTTATTGCATCTACATTCCTGAGAGCATGAAAGTAGTGGTGCGAAGAGATGTGAAGTTCATGGAGGAGAAAGCCTTCAAAAGATCATGAGAACTGCCTCCTGCTATGCAGTCAGAGGAAGAGCCTCTGGTCCAGCCCCAACAACCAGCAGTAGAAAATTCAAGTGTCTCTCCAAGGCAAGTGATCCAAAGGATGGGTCTCCCGAGGATTTTCAAGAATGAGAGCTGGTAAATCCACCCACCACCAGTGGAAGAACGAGCAGGGAACTTCGACAGATTCTGAAGGATGCAAAGGATTTTTGTTGGAATCCCCCGAAATGAGAAGAGACAGCGTAAGCAGCCTGAAAGGTATCAAGCCTTAGTTGCTCAAGTCGGAGAACCCTCTAGTTTTCGGGAAGCAGCTCAGCACCAGGCGTGCGTTGATGCAATGGTGGAAGAGTCCAATTCCATCATGACAAATGATGTCTGGGAAGTAGTACCCAAACCGTAGGAGAGATCAGTTGTTTGATCCAGGAGGATCTATAAGATCAAGTATGCTGCAGACGACAGCATTGAGAAATTTAAAGCCAGGTTTGTGGCTAAGGGGTATGCTCAGAAGGAAGGAATAGACTATGAAGAAACCTTCACCCTTGTAGCTAGATACACATCTATCAGGTCCGTGATATCCCTTGTTGCGCAGATGGGATGGGAAATTCACCAGATGGACGTCAAGACGACATTCTTGAATGGTGTGATAGAAGAAGAGGTGTATATAGAACAACCAGAGGACTTTGAGACACATGATCAAAAAACTCATGTGTGTAGATTGAAGAAAGCATTATATGGACTGAAGCGAGCTCCTAGAGCCTGGTATGGTCGGATTGACAGCTACCTACAGAAGATGGGATTCGTCAAGAATGATGCAGATCCCAATCTCTACTATCTGAGAGTAGGGAGTGAGCCTTTGATACTGGTATTGTATGTGGATGATCTGTTCTTGACAGGATCATCAAGGCTCATCACAGATTGCAAGAAGAATTTGGCTGAAGAATTTGACAAGAAGGATCTAGGATGGATGCATTATTTTCTGGGGTTGGAAGTTTGGCAGCAAAATGGGGAGATCTTCCTTGGTCAAGGAAGATACACTACAAAGATTTTGAAGAGATTTCAGATGGAGAATTGTAGGCCCATGACCACTCCAATAATTACCAACTGGAGGAAAATCGACACGTTCGAAGATGATGAAGCTGATCCTATGCTGTACAGACAGATCATAGGGTCATTGATGTATCTGGTAAATACAAGGCCAGACATCTGTTATGATGTTAATACCCTAAGTCAGTTCATGGTGGAACCGAAGAGGGCACATTGGGTAGCAGCCAAGCATGTTCTCAGGTACCTTCGAGGGATAGTCGAGCTTGGATTGAAGTACACTCGTGACAATGATGTCAGGTCGAGTGGTTTCACTGATGCAGATTGGGCTGGAAGTTCATTTGATCGGAAGAGTACCAGTGGGTACTGTTTCAGTCTGGGATCTGGAATGACTTCCTGGTGCAGTGGGAAACAGAAGTCCATGGCACTGAGTTCAGCAGAGGCAAAGTATATCGCAGCCAGCACAGCTTCGTGTGAATCCATGTGGCTTAGGAAACTGCTAGTAAATCTACTCAAGGAGAAAATTGAAGCGACCAACATTTTATGTGATAATCAGAGTTGCATAAATCTCTCTGAGAATCCTGTGTTTCATGATAGGTCGAAACATATTGACATTCAGTGTCACTTCATCAGGGACTGTGTACAACATGGAGTTGTTCAGTTGCAGTACACTCCAACAGGAGAACAAGTGGCAAACATCCTCACAAAGGCTCTAGGAAAGACAAAGTTGTCTACTTCAGAGAGAAGATGGGGATGACAAAGAATCCCTTCTAGTAGCAGGAATGGAGGATTCAGTATTAAGAGGGAGTTGTGGTACAGAGGCAGCAAGTGACAGTGGCAGTGTCAAAGGCAGCAGTACAGGGGGTAGTAGCGCAGCAGATGGGGGGAGCAGAATCCTGAGATCAGCAGCGCAGAGGGTGCTTCAGAATCAGAGCAGCATGCAGCAGGCATATTGTTGGAACACCTCCTCGCCAAGAGGGAGTGTTGATTTTTGTAGCATCTGGAAGTCTTCCAAGTCTCAAATTTTGCAGGGAGGCTTACACAGCATCATTCCAAAGAATCCAGAAACAGTTTGTGGAAATTCCACTCGGTTCAAGACTTATTAAAATAATTAATTATTTTAATGAAGACCCTAAGTCTAAACTTAGGGAAATGAAATAATTAAAAGGTATTAATAAGTCAGAGCATGAATCTTCTAGAAAACATGGATCAAGTCAAGTTTTAATCTTAGCCATTGATTAATCTTTTAATCTGGATCGTTGGTTCTCCAACAGGGAGATTATAAAAGAAGGCTTGAGGGTCACTTGGAAAATAAGTCGGGCATACACTCAGTACCCAAAGGAGATCCATTCTGATGTAGAATTCGATCTCAGTGGGAGAGTTGCAGGGCGAGAAGTTGCAGAAGCAAAAGGAGGAGGTCAGGGGTAATCGAGATCAGGGTCGGAGGGCAACAGTAGGTCACTGGAGGCAGCTTGAAGCTGCAGTACAAAGACACCATGTAGTCTCCACGCAGATTCACGTAGTCCAACACTGGGACTGCGCAGAGAATCACACAGAGTGACGTAGGGGCATGCAGGGGTTGTTCTGGGTGTCAAAGAATTGTCCGTGTAAGCTGGAAGTTCAGTCTTAGGTGGTTCAGAATTTATCTATCGTATCTTTTCCCTGTAAAAATATCATTTTCTGAAGAATTAATAAAACCCTCATCTGTTGCACCGATTTTCCCACATTGGGTTTTTTCGGGGACAATTGTCCAAAAATAACTGTGTACATGTGACTGATTCTTGTGCTTATGTTCTCTACTGTTTATTTCTCTACATATATAATTATGAATGTTGCAGTAGTATTTATTTTGATATTTGCCAGAAGATTTCTGAATAATAACTTATTGAAATAATAAGTAGGAGAAATAAATCTATCACTGCAACTATTTGTAAATTTTCACACCAGCATTGTAGCTCATGGTCTCGTGGAGTTGTTAGTCAGGTCCTTGCACTATGACAATGTTGGTTAATATGATGCTATAATAGATGGATTACCAATCGATTTCTTCTTATGAGATTCTTCAGATTGAGAGTGACCATGTACCATTATGAATACCTCCCCAATTAAGAGGGAGTGTTGAAAAGTGTAACTAGTTTCGGTCTTCGTAATGACTTGTAATTATGAATTTATGTAATGAAGAAGACAAAGATAATAAAATGTATTATGCAAATCTTGCTTCATGGGTTTCATGAGCAAGGAGTTTTTATTATAGGTCAAAGACTTCTTCTTGATGTCTTTAGGGTTTATCATATTGGCATACATACATAATTTAGAGTCATGTATATGAAGTGTTGTTACACTTGCAAAAGACAAATTATTGATGTACATATATGCTCCAAACCCTTGACACGGTGCTCCAAGAAGTCGGCTCAAATTATGTTGTGAATACCCCTTGGTAAATTCGGCCGATACTCAAATCATCATGTCGGCCTAAAACAGTGGAGGCAACCTCTATAAATGAGGAGTCTGCGGCCTCATTTGAATACCATCAGTTCGGATCAGCTCTGTAATAAATTGCGAAGGTAAGGGACTGTGATTTGGTGTAAGGTTGGTGACTGTCCAGCGAATGATAGGAAGACTATTATATCTCTGTTTTGGGCTTTAAGAATCTCAGTTAAGTTCTGTGGAGAAATGAGAGATAAGGTTTGAGGGCATTGCGAAGAAGGATCACACTACAACGAAGGGAAAGGTTCTCACACCACTCAGTCTTGGGTCTATACATCTCGGTCTAAGTCTGTAATGGAGATCCGAATAGTAGTACGGTAGGAGAAGGCTTCTCAACAAACATCCATATGTCTCATCTCAATAACTAGAACAACAAAGTAAGGCTATATGTATAAGCCTTGGTCTTGGATTTATATCTAAGGAATACATACTGTGTTACTACAACAAAGAAGAGATCACGGTCTTGTGTATCTTGAAGTGAAAGAAGAAGGTCGCGAAGAAGTCTAGTGAAGGTGTAATATTTCCAATTAGCAATAGCTAATTGGAAAATATTAATTTTTGACTACTTTACTTTAATAAAGTTAAATTAGAAATAAAGTGGGTGAAGAGGGACACTTAACTCACACTTGGGATAAAAGAATTTCCTAAAGTCACTTGAGAGACATGATTAATTGGCAGCGTGGGGCCTACAGGTCAAAGTGGCAGCGTGGGGAAATGAACAGCGTGGGCAGTGTGGGCCCAAGCCAGCGCAAAGATAGAGGGACAGTGTGGCTCAAGGAGACAGCGCAATTGCTTCTGGGGCCTAGGTGAGAGCAAGGCTCTCCAAACATAAAAAAGGGAGAGGGTCTCCTCATTTGGATCATTCTGATTAAGCATCTATGTTATTTGTCTTTTTACATTGAGCACGCTTGCTGTTGAGCAAAGTCTGCACGTACTGTTGAGTACACCAGGTGTCTCCGAGCAGAGATCCCAACCTCAGCCTCGGGGGACTTCAAGTGCCTGCTCAGGTGAGGATTTCCATCTTGTTTTTCCGGAGAGAGTTGCAGCAACCACAGCTGGAAGCATCCACTCAAAGAGACAGCGCAGTCAGTGAGAAGGAGGACGCAGTTTTTGAAGGAGGTGATTCCGGATTGAGGAACTATCAGGGGATTCAGCCCGGGAGAGTTGGAAAGGGATCAGCCCTACCCTATTCCATCATTTTGGTAGAGTTTGAGGCCATTATTTACAGCAGATTATTCAGGGCCAGCATTTACCTTTAGGACAGCGTGGTACCTCAAGGGAGGTCATTTTCGAAGTTCAGCCATTTCTGAAAATCTCTCTGGGCTTTTCTGGGTATTGGGTGGGGAGGCCATTCCCAAAGTTTCACAATTTTCCGAGGTGGGGAGCAGCCCCAATTAGTCAGTTCATTCGAGCAGTAGCAGCAACACAGTAGCAGCACCAGCAGCATTAGAGATTACGCAGTCTTTGAGGGAGCAACCATTCTGTGTTATATTCTGAGAGTATTTCTACGCTTGCCTAGTGCAAGCCAAGGTGCCATCATTCTGATCACCTTTGTACTCATTTCATCTTTCAGTATTTAATAAAATGGCTCGGCATTCTCCATATTGTCTATTTTTCATATGATGTCTCTCTAGTTGCTGTAGTTCTTTGGTTATGTGCTTTATATTGTTGTTTATTTCTATTCGGAATATTACAGTGGTATCAGAGCTCATAGACTTGGCTCAGCCTATGGAGCAGATTGTCTATGACAGCAGCAGGAAAACCATACATCTGTTACCGAGGGAGGAAGTATAAAGACCAAGAGCGGAGGTTAGAGATCACTTTCGGGGAAGCTGACTACGTGCCAGTAGTGGACGCAGAAGAGGAGGAACCAATGGCGGAGGAAAGAGATCTCGGGAAGGAATTCGGGGAACTTCTCCTCAAATCAGTGCAGGATTTGTCGAGACGGATAGAAGAGATGGGGCAAAGGTTCACGGCAGAATCTAGATAGCATGAAACCCCAAGGGGTTTCCACATCGGGGAGGGATCAGGCACATCCCATCATCTACAGGAGCACATCACAGCAGAGTAGATGGCATCACATACACCTCCACATTCCACGATGCCTACATTTCTTGCTACAGACACTGGGGCAGGAGCACAGTAAGAGCAGGAACCGGCCCACATGGGAGATTATTTTGCTGAGTATCAGTCCTACGGTCAGGAGTTCAGAGATGCCCTCACATTCCATGACTTCATTCAGCTCAAGCGGGACAGCAGACCTCGCAACCATCACAAGGGGAACAGGCATTCACATGATGGGGATGTACAGTGCATTGTAGGCAGATTTTATTTATCGACATTTGACGGATCATCCAAGTGTTCAGCAAAGGCTTGGGTGGAGAAGTTGGATATATATTCCAGCTTAACTAGATGGCAGAGACAAGAGGCCATCAAGGTGGCAATGGTGCACCTGAGGGTGAGGCCCATGACTGGTGGTTTCACGGGATGGATACGCTAGGGCATTCAGGAGTGACAGCATATGCCGAGTTTACATGGAGGCTGATAAAGCGATTTGATCAGAGGGATCCAGAGGAGCACTTTGTTGAGTTGATTAAGCTCAAGAAAACCGAGAGTCCGGACACATACATTTCAGAGTTCTTGAGACTCTCCGTGATGGTGCCTAATTTATCCACATCCCGGATGATTTATATGTTCATCGATGGATTGGCAGAGCCTCTACGGGGGTTAGTTAGATCGACTAGGCCAGCTACACTCCATGACGCAGTTAGGAGGACTCGGGATTTGCAGGATGCACTACCTCAGATTAGAGCTCCTTTTCCCCAGAGACCGACATTCCAGCTGAAGGGGAAGGACATGAGGGTTTCGCCTCCAAAGGGGAACCAGGGCAGAGGGCCCTTGGATGATGAGGCCAAGAGAGATTTGAGGCGGAAGAGGCTATGTTTCACATACCAGGAGCCATGGGCACTGTTGTCGCACAGATTGTCTAGGCACCGCGACAACGGCTCAGATTGGGGCTGTCACTCTTATCCCCAATCTCTCTCTTTAAACTGTCTCCTTACAAGTTAAGGGAGGTAGACCCTATTATGAATGAGGATGACAAATCCAGGAGACACAGCTAAAACATCAAATACTTATAAAATGAACGAGATTCCACAGATCTAGATTAGATATCACGTTTAAGACCAATGCCTTATGGAGTCAAACAAAATCCCGCTATGCAATTATAAACAAGTAAGTAACGCTTAACTGCTACTTATTAAACCACGATTGATCACAATGATATGCCACAACCATGAATAACAATATTATGAGAATGCCAGATACTTGAAAGATTTCCGAAAATAAAAATATTCCAATTATGACCCAGTTCGAAAATTAAAGTGTCCACAGTCAAACTTTAGATAAAAAATTTTAAGGCTCAGTTGACTATTGAAATTTTGAAAAAAAATTTATATTTTTGTATTTTTTGAAATTTTTAGGATTTTTTGAAATTTTTTATTATTTATTATTTTTTTATTTTTCGAGTTAAAAAATCTAAATCTAAGTTAAAACTAAAAACAAAATTAGAGTCCAAACCAAAAGTTTTAATCTTACAAAAAAAGGTTAAATCTAAAGAAAACTAAAATTAGAATTGAACTAAAGTAAAACCCAGTTAAAACTAAACTAAAAATAAATTAAAATTTAAAATCTAAAACTAAAGTTAAAATTAGACTAAACTAAAATCCAAAATCTAAATTAAACTAAATTTAAAACAAAAATCTAACAAACATTAAACTTGAACTAAAATCGAAAATAAATCGTAACTAAACCTACGCTAAGACTGAAACCAAGATCGAAATTAAATCTAAGATCTAAAAAATTACGCTATCATAAAACTCTAACAAACAAAACTACGACTATACACAAAACTACATTAAAATGCTAACAAATTAAAATCGAAGGTTAAATCTGCACTAACGTTTAATGAACCAAAATTAAATTTAAAACCCTTACGAAATGAAACCACAACAAAAATAATTAACGCGGGTTCGAAATTTGACGTCTGCGTGATGTGTTTATCGTTTGTGTTTGTTTGCAGATCAGGTCGGACGGCAATGGCGTGAAGACTGCGGGATGATGCTAGTCGAGGGTCGAAGTGGAGCGTAGACTGGTCCAGCGGATGGGAGAAGGGAGCCGCGGAGGGTAAGGAGGGTTGGTGACAGTGCAAAGAGAAGAAGGAACGGGTGGACAGTCGGATCGATGCCCAACAACAACAACAAAAAAAGCTAACACAGAGAAATGAAACGTTTGTGCTTGTGCAGGTCGGACAAAATAGGACACTAATCGGGCAAGCTGGAGGATGATGGACGGAATGAAGTGTGAGGAAAGACAGCAGGTTAAACGATTCGTAATGTGAGGAAAAGGCAGGATGCAAGGGCGGGGGTGAATGAAGGCAATGGATATAACAACGTTTGAGCAGGGAATGACCCAAGACATCCAGCAAAATTTGAAATTCTCTTCTTGAAACCCTGATTTCATATACTGATTCAATCAAATGACGCTCAGATTTGTCCACAGCGGGGATCTGAGGCCAGATCTGGTCTTTGGAGGCTAGATCTGCCTTAGATCTAGAAAAATTCCAATTTGAACCTGCAACAATTTAAAACCCTCATGGTCAGATCTGAATCCGTTTAGCACAATTTTCAGAAGTTTAAAATTTTTAGTGAGAGGCACAAGCCTTCGAAACCCTGCAAAATCACAAATATCGTAAGATAGACCCAGAATTTAACAAATAAAGAGCTTATCAGATTTATGCTTATTGAGAGTCGGCTGGTCCAACCGAAGACTTCCCCAGACGCCCAATCTTTAAAAAAATTTCCCTGCACACTTAGATCTGAATTTTAGACTGATAGAGATTTAAGAAAACAACATGAGACCCTTAGAAAAATCAGAATGTTATTTTATAAACCCAGAAAACTGCACAAGATACCTATATGCAGATTAATCCATGTAGGCCATCAACCATAAAATGCAAGAAACCAAGTAGCAGAGTTTAGAGACAATTCACCACATAGATCTGAGAAGGAACATCCAGATTTGTAACCCCAAAGTCTTTAGCTTTATTCCTCAAAAAAAGTTTACAAGAGCTTCTAAGAGCAAGTGCACGATCCTGAGATCGGATGACTCAATAATGACAAAGACCTCTAAATTTATAGGACAAGATCTCTAACGGCTAGTTTGGATGATCCTCGTCAAAATAATCTCAACCGTCCAAAAGATTTAATTATCTTTTAATCCGGAGCGTTGAAATTAAAATTTTGGGGAAAACGAATTTATCATTTAATTCAATTTTAATTAACTCAAAAATACTATTTTTGAGTTAATTACCCCAAAATTTTGACTTTGACTCAACCACCAAGGCCCAAGGGTCCAATATTTCTTAAAATTCTCAATATTCCCTTGGCTTGGGGCTTTCAAAATCATTTTCCAAGGACCCACAAATTTTGCCTTTAAAGATTTAATCCTAATTTAGGACCTTAAATTAATTAAATTTCTGGTTTAGGATTTTATTAATTAATTGACCAGAAAATTTAATTAATTGACTAAGAGGGGATTATAATTATTTTTCCAACCCTCTTTTACATGAGATAATACATTTACATACATGAAGGGGGGAAACCCATTCGTATAGACCCTCAAATAAATACCCAGTTCTACGACTCAACATATGATCTAGTAGACCAAGTAGTTCAAACTACTTTTACAAGGACTCGATAAAACACTAGGACTCACTTAGCATGCCGATGACAAAATCCACACTAGCTTTGGGGTGAGGCTGGAGGGAAAAACTCTGCCGATCACTTTCGTGAATCAGTGAGACAAAAAACCTCCTAGGATGGAAGTCATCAACAACATACCAGGCTTACCTAGGTTGTTACATACATGGACGGTCTTACTTAGATCATTTACATCATAAAATGCAGAATGGGTTTACATCATTATAAAAACTGTCGATCGGCAATGACATCTGGATGACGGAATCTGAATGGTGCAACCACGTCGAATATGACGAATCCCATTTGAAAAAATGGGGGTGTACTGCTATGGGGTAGTTGACAAAGTGTGGTCAACATCTGGCTCTACTTGGGGACACGTTGCTTCATTGAAGGAATTTGAGAATCCAGAATCTACATCCAAGCAACACACAAGATTACATAAGTAGCGTCCATCCAAATATCATCATATAACATTAAGCTCATGAAAAATAGAAGCTCTTCTTTTATTTATTATTCTACTTAACATGAAAAGTAAATCTACTCTAACTGCAAAATGAAATGCTGAAATAACAAGGAGTAGGGTTAGAAATACGATACAGAGGATGCCTTGTGGCATCAAATGTACTCAATATAGTGTATGCTGAGCATTTGCCTGCTTTCAGGCAAGTCTGTAGGCTGCTTTTCAGATGTGTCGTGGCCGATCTTGCATAATGTAGGACTCTGTCTTATCCAAATGTCAAGCTGCTCTCGACCATCAGACGAATCAAACCACTTACCTCTTCTTTTCTGCTTCTTTCTCTTCTTCTGAGTGGGTTGTGAGGTCAACAATGAGACTACTGTAGATTTCTCGTCCTCATCTCGAAGATGCTTGTACAAAATATCTGAAGAACCTGGAGCGTGACCAATATTATTCTGGATATACTCTATCAATGGTGACACAAAAGCTTAGTCTTTCTCAACATCCTTTGAAACCATAGTGAAATCCTCCGTGTGATGAGATGAGAATGGCTTTAGTAGACAAGAAGTCTTATGATCTGTTGATGAATCTTCATAATCAAATTTCAGCTGAAACTTTTGTATATGTAATTTTTCCATTTTTTCCAACCTTTCCTGTATGGAACTCATTTCCAACAAGTGATTTTCCTTCATGGTATTCATTTCCTGGGTGTGTCTTGCCTCCTGATGGAGCCCCCAATCTGAGCCGTTGTCGCGGTGCCTGGACAATTTGTGCGACAACAGGGACCAAGACACCGTTGTGCCGCGGAAAGGCACATTACATCGAGGTTTTCTCTGACAGTAGTGGGGAAGAGGGGGAGTATGAGGAGATAGAGGCAGGAGGCAGCAGCGCAGCGCAGAGGGGAGATCCTCTGCCACCTCCACCACCAAGAGCGGGAGGTGCGGCATTTGCACCTACCGGGGGAGCTCTTGCTTCTTTGCGAGGGGTTCCCAAATACTTGACACTGCATGTCTGAGGCACTGTGCAGGGACATCGTGTTTCAGTATTAGTGGACAGTGGGTCCACCCACAATTTTATTAATGCCCAGTTGGTAGAGTGGAGGAGCATACCAACGGAGAGCTTTGATGGATTTTCGGTACTAGTTCCAGGTGACAGAACCATGCAGTGTGCCAGGTATGTGCCAGCCTTGGCAATGACCATGGGGACTTACACCCTGACAGATCACTTCTTCGTGGTGGACATTCCGGACACCAACGTGATACTGGGGGTGCAGTGGTTGATCACGCTGGGGAAGGTCGCCACTGATTGGGAGAACTTGGAGATGGAGTGGACGGATAAGAAGACTGGGAGGCAAGAGAAGATTCGGGGTATGCACACTTACCCACCACATACAGTTTCGGCACATTGGATGGAGGCAGATTTCCGAAAGGGAGACATAGAGTGGGCAGTGGAGCTGTGTGTTTCAGAGGCAGGATCTACAGGGCAGGCCATACACCCAAATGTACAGTCCATTTTAGACAGATATGCCACGGTTTTTGGAGAGATATCACTAGGGCAGCCACCAGATCGGGGATTTGAGCACACGTTTGAGCTGGTGCATGGCATCCAGGTTGTCATCACTACACCATATAGGCATCCTAAGGCCTACCGGGATGAGATTGAGAGGGCCATTCATGAGCTCTTAGCTCTTGGGCACATCCGTCCTAGCACTAGCCCCTTTGCTTCTTCAGTAGTATTGGTGAAGAAGAAGGACGACACATTGAGGATGTGCATTGACTATCGGGCCCTCGACAAGAAAACCATGAAGAACCGGTACCCCATCCCACGGATAGATGAGTTAATGGATGAGTTGAGGGGATCGAAGTTCTTCTCGAAGATTGACTTGAGATCCGGGTAGCACCAGATTCGCGTGAGGCAGCAGGATATTCCCAAGACCACTTTCAGATGTCATTACGGTCACTTTGAGTTTTTGGTGATGCCCTTTGGGCTGACCAATGCTCCTGCCACTTTTCAATCATGCATGAATTACATCTTCCGCAGTCACTTGAGGAAGTTTGTGTTAGTGTTTTTCGATGACATCTTGATTTACAGCAGGACATGGGAGGAGCACCTATAGCATATTGAGGCTATATTGCGCATATTGGAGGAGCAGCAATTTTATGCTAAGCTCTCCAAATGCGAGTTTGGGCTGACAAAGATGCTTTACTTGGGGCACATCATTGGGGTGGACGGAGTGAGGGTCCGCAAGGAGAAGATCAGGGCCATCAGGGATTGGCCAGAGCCGAAGAATGTGACAAAGCTTCAGGGGTTTGTGGGTATCTGCACCTACTTCCAGAAGTTCGTCAAGGGATTTTCCCAACTTGCTGCACCCCTTATAGACCTTACCAAAAAGGGGGCATTCAATTGGACTGATACAGCGTAGAGGGCCTTCGACAAACTCAAGGAAGTAATGAGCAGCTGTCCGGTTTTTCCATTGCTAGATTTTATGCAGCCCTTTGTCCTAGAGTGTGATGCATCAGGGGAGGGGATAGGCGCAGTTTTGATGCAGGGAGGCCACCCCATAGCTTTCGAGAGCCGGAAGCTATTGCCACATGAGAGGTTGTATGCTATATACGACAAGGAGATGTTGGCCATCATGCATGCATTGGCCAAGTTTCAGCAGTACCTGGTGGGGAACAGGTTTAAAGTGAGAACAAACCACAACAGCCTCCGATTCTTTCTAGAGCAGAAGTAGTTGCAGGAGAGGCATCAGAAGTGGGTCAGCAAGATCCAGGCATATGATTTTGACATTGAGTATGTCAAGGGGAAGAACAACGTGGTGGCTGATGCAGTTTCACGCAGACCAGCAGCGTTGTCCTTGATGAGTTTGGATACGGACTGGAGGGCTCAACTTTTGGTAGAGTACTCAAAGGACCGTTTTGCCTGTGAGGTGTTGGACGGACAGGTTACAGATGATAGGTACAGGGTGATGGATGAGGTGATCTACTTCAGGGACACGATCTTCTTGACCGAGAGCTCCATGCTCAAGGAGAAGATATTGCACGCCTCACATGACTCGCCATTATCAGGCCACCAGGGGTTCACCAAGACCTATAGGGCCATCAAAGAGAGGTTCTCGTGGAAGGGCCTCAAGGAGGACGTACTCCGACATGTCAGGGAGTGCGAAGTTTTCCAGCGCAACAAAGGGGAGATGAACCATCCGGTGGGGTTACTGCAGCCTCTTCCCATACCTAAGGGGAAATGGGAGAGTATTTTGATGGATTTCATCACAGGGTTGCCCACTATACAAGGCAAGGATTGCAAATTTGTAGTCATTGATCGACTGACAAAGTATGCACATTTCTTCGCCATATCAGCACGTTACACTGCAGCACAGGTGGTGGAGTTATTTTTCAGGGATGTTTTCAGATTGCATGGTCTCCCAAAGACCATTGTCAATGACAGGGATAGCCGCTTCATGGGCAGGTTTTGGCAGGAACTTTTCCGTTTGGTGGGCACTGAGTTGACCCCGAGTACTAGTTACCACCCATAGATGGATGGACAGACAGAGATAGTGAACAAGTGGCTGGAAGGCTACTTGTGTAACTATGTCAGCAGGCAACAAAAAGCATGGTTACTATGGTTGCATGTGGGGGAGTACTGTTACAACACCACTCATCATATGTCTATCAGTATTTCTCAATTTTATGCTTTATATGGGTATCATGCTTTATCTTTTGCTGACGTGATGTTTGGTGCTAGCAAGGCCCCTAGGGCCAAGGATTGGATCCAAGAGAGTCAGGATATACTCCGAGCTCTTAAGGATAACATAGCTACAGCACAGAATCAGCAGAAGCTGTATGCCGATAGGGGATGTGTTGAGAGACAGTTTGAGGTAGAGGACTTGGTCTACCTATGATTGCAGCCATATCAGAAATCCACGCTGAAGCAGAAGGGGGTTGAAAATCTCAAGCCCCGCTTTTATGGACCATACAGGGTGACACGCAGGATTGGGGAGGTTGCATATGACTTGGAGCTGCCCACTGGTATCAGGATCCATAACATTTTTCATGTGTCATGCCTAAAGAAGGCACTGGGACAGCAGTGACTACAACTGAGGAGCTTCCACCCATAGATGATGGGGGGCATCTGGTGCTACAGCCGGAGGCCATTATGGACACTAGGGAGACGCAGCTACGAAGCAGGATAGTTAGAGAGTAGCTGGTGAGATGGAGGAATCTACCGGATGAGGATGCCACCTGGGAGAGTGAGAAGATTTTGCAGCATCCATCATTGCAATTGCTTGAGGACAAGCAACGTTTTTCCAGGGAGGACTGTAATATTCCCAATTAGCAATAGCTAATTGGAAATATTAATTTTTGACTACTTTACTTTAATAAAGCTAAGTTAGAAATAAAGTGGGTGAAGAGGGACACTTAACTCACACTTAGGATAAAAGCATTTCCTAAAATCACTTGAGAGACATGACTAATTGGCAGCGTGGGGCCTAGAGGTCGAAGTGGCAGTGTGGGCAGTGTGGGCTCAAGCCAGCGCAGAGATAGAGGGACAGCATGGCTCAAGGAGACAGCGCAGTTGATGGTGGGGCCTAGGTGAGAGCAAGGCTCTCCAAACATAAAAAGGGAGAGGGTCTCCTCATTTGGATCATTCTGATTATGCATCTATGTTATTTGTCTTTTGACATTGAGCACGCTTGCTGTTGAGCAAAGTCTGCACGTACTGTTTAGTACACCGGGTGTCTCCGTGCGGAAATCCCAACCTCAACCCCGGGGGACTTCGAGTGCTTGCTCGGGTGAGGAGTTCCATCTTGTTTTTCCGGAGAGAGTTGCAGCAACCACAACTGGGAGCATCCACTCAAGGAGACAACGCAGTTAGTGAGAGGGAGGACGCATTTTCTGAAGGAGATGATTCCGGATTGAGGAGCTATCAGGGAATTTAGCCCGGGAGAGTTAGAAAGGGATCAGCCCTACCCTATTCCATCATTTTGGTAGATTTTGAGGCCATTATTTGCAGCAGATTATTCAGGGCTAGCGTTTACCCTTGGGATAACGTGGTACCTCAAGGGAGGTCATTTTCGGAGGTCAGCCATTTCCGGAAAGCTCTCTGGGATTTTCTGGGTATTGGGTGGAGAGGCCATTCCCAAAGTTTCATAATTTTCCGAGGTGGAGGGCAACCCCAAATAGTCAGTTCATTCCAGCAGTAGCAGCAACACAGTAGCAACACTCGAGATTACGTAGTCCTTGAGGGAGCAACCATTCCGTGTTATCTTCTGAGAGTATTTCTATGCTTGCCTAGTGCAAGCCAAGGTGCCATCATTTTGATCACCTTTGTACTCATTCCATCTTTCAGTATTTAATAAAATGGCTCAGCATTCTCCATATTGTCTATTGTTCATATGATGCCTCGCTAATTGTTGTAGTTCTTTGTTTATGTGCTTTATATTGTTGTTTATTTCTATTCGGAATATTACATTCTTGGAGCTATAAGAAACAACAGGGCTAAGCTTGTCGAACCTTGTTGGCGTGCTTCTGCCCCACCATTGTGATGATTGAGTTGTTTCACCTCTCATTATCTGTGCCCTGTATGCATCCTACCCATTGAGTTCAAGGCTCATGGGAAGTACCTCTCATTTGGACAGTGAGGTGGGAAAAGCTAGAGACTAGTAGCAAAGACTGATGGACGCATCAGAGATTTCCGTACTCTCTATTTTGGATGGCACAGTCCAACCACTTGATTTGGGATCAAGTCTAGTGAGTTTTCAGACCTCCTACTAACTTCATGTTAGATAAACCAACTTCGGGTTGGTATGAGACTCTTTGTGGGTCCTATAGAGGTTTCAGACCTCTGGGCTGAATCTGTCAGTCGAGAATGATGTCTTTGTGACTGATCCACTTTTGCTCTGAAATAAAGAAGCCAACAAAGCAAGTTATGGCGGGATGACGCACGATGTTTGGATTGCACAGGTGGATGGAGTTCCCCCTAGTTGAGAGGGAGTGTTAATTTTTGACGACTAGGTCCAAACTCCATGTTGTGATGCTCAAATGAAGATGCCAAAATTTTTATTGGGTTCCTCTTTCGGAGAGGTGCAAGATCGATCTAAAGATCATCTTGATCCGATGAGCAAAACATTTATTTTGAATTTATTTTTAATCTATTCAAAATATGTGCAGGTCGCCCTTAAGGTTTTGTGCCCTAGTAGATGTGTCACACACCCTTAGTGATGGATATAAATAAGGTCAATGTTGGAGGACATTTCACTCATCTCATCCTCACACATTCTCTCTCCTCATCTGATTGGTTCGATCACTTGGAGTATCTTCTCTCTCCACATGTGGGAAATTTGGCAGTAGCACTTTCTATTTTTCGGTCTAGGGTTTTTGCTGCAAACTTTGACCAGCGTTGACTTTGGTCAATGCAAGGTCAAATCGACTCGAAACTCTCCCAAAATCTCGATTTCCCTAATCCGCATTTTCTGGCACTATTTTCGAGGCAAAATGTTGACTTTGACATTTCAACGTTGACCTAGCTACTATTGCTATTTGCGTTGACCATTGATTGACAACGTTGACTTTTGGGTTGACTTTTGAGTTGACTATTTGGCTGTCCTAGAGGGTTGTGTGACATTGCTGGTTGGCTGACCATCTTGAGACTTTGCTGGTTGAAGCATCCTGTTGACCATTGTAACGCACCAACGCACTTAGATATTTCTGGCTTGTCTTTTGTCTATCTACTGGTATAGTGCTTTCTGAAGAAGGGCAAGGAAGACTTGAAGGTTGCTCCAGCTCAAGCTGATGAGGAGGATGACGATGGATGTGCCATGAGTGCTCATGCACCTAAGAGATGGGGCGATATGGAGCTGTAGGTTGAAGCTACAGTGAGAGGCAAGATCCTTGAGCTGCCCAAACTCTTGGATCACATACAACTACGGGAGCCCTTAAAGACAGTAGCAGAATGATGGGAGTTAGTTGGTGCGAGGGATGATTGAGTGACAGTGGCAGAGCTAGAGTGCCAAAGTCTGAAGCAACGCAGAGCAGAGGCAGCAACAGCAGCGCAGTGCACAGTGGTGCAGTGTAGTGCAGAGCAGCAACAACATAGTAACATCAAAGGGTCAACGTAGATTAGCAGCAGAGGAAGCTTCAACATCGAGGTGCATCCAAACTGATCAATATGTCAGTATTTAGGATGTCTTTTAGTTCCTTAACTCTCCGCAACTGAGTTGCTGTTCAACAGTTAGTAGTGGCAGTGCTATGGGCAACATGATGCAAAATTTTCAGAGGGAGCTGCAGTACAAATGTAGCAGTGATAGTGGCAGAGTCATAGGCAATAGTACAGATTGCAGTAATGCAGCGGATGAGGGGCAGTATACCGAGCATCGGAAGTGCAAAGGATTGATGTCGTGGATCAGGGTGATGCTTCTGGTAAGAACTATTGCTAGAGCACATTCCTCGCTAAGACGGGATGTTTATTTTTGGGTACCATCAGATGTGCTCTAGCTCTGAAATTTTGTGGAGGGGCTAATACACATGAGATCTCCAACACCAAGAAATCATTTGGAGAAATTCCACCCCGAGTGAAAGTTATTCAAATACTTGATTATTTTTAATGGAGCCTACGTTAAAACTTAGGGAATTAAAATAATAAAAGTGAATTAATTTAAATGTGGGTGAGAAGCTTGTAAGTGACGAGGATCAAGTCTATTTTAATCTTAGTCGTTGATTAAAGATTAGATCACAATCGTTGATTTCTCAACAGGAAAAGTATAGAGGAAGGCTTTAGGGTCAGTTGGAGAACACACACATTGAGTGAATCTGGAGATTGAATTCTTCTAAAGGAGTAGTGCTCGAACGAAGATAAGATTTGAGTGATTCAACAATAATGAGGGGGCAGAAGCAGTTGTTGGTTGGAGGACCAAGAGTACATTGCAGAGAGGCAGCAGAAACAACAAAGTAAGCAGCGCAACCACCAGGAGAGGTGACATAGTCCCCTGAAGGGGTGACGCAGGCCCACGCAAGGCTCACATAGGGACTGCGCAGAGCTTCCAAGGGACAATCCGAATATAGCTGGAGATCGAGGTTTCTGAGCTGGGAGGGCTGAAACTCGATTTTCTGAGAGGCAGATCATCGTAGAGAAGAGGTGATGTCGTCATCAACCATCCCCACGCAGGCCTACACATCTACTGCACAGAGGAAACGCAGAGGGAGCTGGGGTTTCGCTAGTTCTGATCCGGATCAACCAAGACTTGTAGTGTGAGGTGAACCTCACTAGTTTATCTATCTGCCGATGATTTTTTCTGTTGGGTGAGCCGGATTTGGCACCCTAGTTGTACTCATAATACTATTGCTTAATAACTCAAACTCTCAGATCTACTGCACTGGTTTTCCCACATTGGGTTTTTCCGGGGATGTTAGTCCAAAAATAAGTATGTCCTTTGTGTGATCGTCTCATTTATTTTTGAGTACTTGATCTGTATATTGGTGTAGGCTTCTTAGTATTTGCATTAATATTTACTGAATAAATTTGTAAAAAACTTGTTAAAGGAAAATAGAAGTAGGTAATGCAAATCAGTTAATTGCAGTAGGATTTTTGTATGTTTAGAGTCAAAAATTTTCACACTGCATTCGTACTACAACTCCCTCTCAAATGCTGCATTTGCTATGCTGCTAGCACTGCCACTGATAACACTGCAACTCAGCTGCTGAGAGAAGCAACTGAAACCACCCAAAAACTGAACAAGCGTTCAGTGGATGCACCTTGGTGCTGAAGATCTGACTGCTGATATCTATTGTGCTGCCCCTTTGATGCATTGGGCTGCTACTTCTCTGCATTGCGCTGCGATGTTGCTGCAATACGCTGCTCAGAAGTATGTGCTGCTACCCACTGCAACTGTTGCTCCATCACTCCATGACTTCCACTGAAAAATCCTCCATGACGCAACTTCTGATCATGGGCTCTCGTAACAAGGTGATGATCCATGAGGTGGGCTCCTCAAGGATCCTGTCCAACTGAAGTTCAAGCTAAACATATAGTTCTATGTCACACCATCTCCCTCTTGGAGATGCGTGGGCACTCATGGCAAACTCATCCTCCTCGATCTTTGCAATTGCAACTTTTGGATCGTGCTTCTCATCCTTGTCCTTTTTCTTCAAAGGACACTGTGATGCAAAGTGGCCCAACTCACCACATCTGAAGCACTTCACCTTCGAAACATCTCTCTTTTGTTTCCATTGCCCATGCTGTCCCTTCAATGCGAGGGTTGTATTCTCCTCCTCCTCCAGATTCTTCGATCTGCTCCCACTACTATCATCAAGTTTGCACTTGAACATATATCTTCTCAGCTCCTCCTCCTGAAGAGCTGTCCACATCTCCTCCAAACTAGGAAGCATTGCCCTACCCAAGATACTTTGGACAAAAAATTGCCACTCCTCAGTGACTGCGTTAAGGGCCAACCTCACCATAGTTGTAGCAGTTGGGGTGGATCCTACGACTACCAACTTGTCATGGATTTCCTGAAGTCTCGTTAAGAATGGAGTAATGCGCTCCCCCTTCTGCATCTGAATCATCTGGAGCTTCTGCTCCAAGTACATCTTCAGTTGCTTAGAATTTCCTTCTTATAGCAGGTACAAGGCCTCCCATATCTTCCTGGCTGTGTCCTTGCCAACTATATGAGAGACTATACGATCCTTGACACCATCAAGGATTAGCCTCTTGTCCTTTGCCATATCGGACTTGTACTTTTTGTTTTGATCTGGATTTGTAGGTATAGCAACCACGTTGTCCCCGAACGCCTTGAGATCATATTCGTCCAGAAGGAATTTGATTCTTTCCTTCCAGATTACATAGTTGGAGGAACACTCAAACCGATCCTGATCTCTAGGTCCGTGACATGCCATCTCAGCTGAAAACTTTCAAACTGCTCCCTCTTTCTCCCTACTGCGTAGCTTCTAGGCTGGCTTACGCACTCCCTGATGGAGCTGGTAGGTTTGCTGCTCAGCAAATGTGAAAAACTGAATTCCTCGCCAAGGAACTCACTGAGGAAGAATTCCCTCACTATGTGCTCTTCTTCTTCGTCTGACGCTTTTCTGCCCATGACGCTTCTCTGCCCAACAACTGCTTGTAGAAAATTGCGTCCCTCTGGCTCCGCGTGAAGGCACTGCATTGCTCCCTCTGCCTCGGCAAGATATCGATCTGGAAGTCTTACCTCTTTGTCGACTCAATCAGAGAGAGACCACCTTAAAAAATTCAACCCTTCTAGCTAGAACTGCGCAATCCCACTAGGGATTCGATCTATTGCTGCTGCAACAATTCGGCCTTCACTTCAGTGCTAGATATGCCCTTTCTACTTTACATCAAACGCACTAATACCATGTGAAAATTCCTAGATCTAACAATCTAAGGAATCCTACTGCAACCAACTGAATCTACTTCATCTACTTGTAAGTTACATTACATAGTTATATCAGATTTCTTCATGAAATATTGAAGTAAATTACTGAACCAACCTACACTTAATTTCTTATGATTCTAAAACAAGGAAATTGAGCAAAGAACAATACACACATAGGACACCTTTATTTTGGATGAATGTCCCTGGAAAAACCCAATGCGGGAAAACTGGTGCAACAAATTTGAGAGTTTGTTATTATTAAGAAGCAGTTTCTAAATACAATCTTCGGATGCCTTGCTGACTATCTAGTACAGAGAAATCATGACAGAAAAAAATATAGTGAGTTTACCTCACACTTCAAGTCTCGGCTGATCCAGTAGCTGAACTGACGAAACCCTCACACCCTCTGCGCTGCCTTTGTGTAGGAGCTGCGTAGCCCTGCGTGGGGACCTTTGTGGACCGCATCACCTCCTCTAGATATGCCCTTTCTACTTTACATCAAACGCACTAATACCATGTGAAAATTCCTAGATCTAACAATCTAAGGAATCCTACTGCAACCAACTGAATCTACTTCATCTACTTGTAAGTTACATTACATAGTTATATCAGATTTCTTCATGAAATATTGAAGTAAATTACTGAACCAACCTACACTTAATTTCTTATGATTCTAAAACAAGGAAATTGAGCAAAGAACAATACACACATAGGACACCTTTATTTTGGATGAATGTCCCTGGAAAAACCCAATGCGGGAAAACTGGTGCAACAAATTTGAGAGTTTGTTATTATTAAGAAGCAGTTTCTAAATACAATCTTCGGATGCCTTGCTGACTATCTAGTACAGAGAAATCATGACAGAAAAAAATATAGTGAGTTTACCTCACACTTCAAGTCTCGGCTGATCCAGTAGCTGAACTGACGAAACCCTCACACCCTCTGCGCTGCCTTTGTGTAGGAGCTGCGTAGCCCTGCGTGGGGACCTTTGTGGACCGCATCACCTCCTCTCTGGGATCGATCTGCTTCTCGAAAAGTCTACTTCCCGCCCTCCCAGCTCAGGACCCCGATCTCCCAGCGCATCTCGGACTACTCGAAAACACTGCGTTGCCTCTGCATGTACCCTGTGTGGGCTTGCGTCGCCCTTTTTGGGTGTTGCGTCAGACTCTCTGGAGGTTCTGCTGCTTCCTCTGCTGGTTCTGTTGCCTCTCTACTTTGTATTCTTGGTCCTGGAGAAGATCCTCTGACCTAGACTGTTTCTGCCCCTCACTGTGTTGCGATCACTTAGATTTGATCTTCGTCCGAGCACTACTCCTTCAGAAGAATCCGATTAGTAGATTTTCTCGGTGTCTCTTTCCAAATGGCACCCAAGCCTTCCTTTATAGTCTTCTCGTTGAGACATCAATGACTGAGATTAGATCTCTAATTCACGGCTAAGATTATAACTTGAATTGATCTTCACTTTTTCTAGATCATTCACACTTTGTTTTATTAATACCCTTTAATTATTTTATTTCCCTAAATTTAGACTTAGGGTCCCCATTAAAATAATTAGTATTTACAATAAAATATATTTCAAGTGGTATTTTCACAAACGGTTTTTGGGTTCTTTGGAATGCATGTGTGCCTAAGTCTCTCCACAAATTTGGAGACTAAGGGCACTTCCGAGGCTACCAAAAATCAACACTAGCCACCTGGTTGATTTGGAAAGTTTCATAAATTAGATTAGATTAATGTGTGATACCAATGCCTTATGGAGTCAAATACTTGCTTTATATCAATTATATACCAAATGACCGGATGAACAATTGTTGCTTAGATGCTTTGCTATGCTATATGAAATGCAAGTCCTACATACTAGGTGAAATACAAAAATTTTGGTTAATTTTAATTATATGCCTATCTAAATATGTCCCTTAATCTTTAGCTACCTCCCATTGAAATCTAAACACCCAGTGCCTCCGACGCTGCAGAGAATGTAGCTCTGACAACCACCGTGTTAACCACTAGAGAGGGTCTATCCTTCGCAAGCTAAGAGATTAAGGGTGTTCCTATCTTTTTATCAACCAAGCTTAGGCTTGGAGGTAAGTTGATTAATGCACAACTACGCCTGGAATGCAAATTTGAATTTATTTAGTGATCTTGAGTTAAGATTGCTTATGATCTTAAGTACTTGGTTATGATTTTCCTTATGACAAAGGATACTTAACAATAAATCAAAGACAATCTTGAACACAAGGCAAAGTGCTCAGTTTCAACAATGCTAAAAAAAAGATGTTTCCAATGTAACCAAGTGATAGTTGCTTGAGTAGAAGAAATAAGTTAAATGATCTTTAGAACAAGTCCCCAATATGCCAAAGATAAATAATTATCCACAATAGATATGCACTTTAACCATGAACCATAAATGACAATAATGGCTATGAGAGAGATTAGAGCACTTATCCATGATATTACTTAGAACAATTAATCAAGGTTATTTAGAGACAAAGTGGTAATGAAAGGGATGCCAATGACAATTGCTCAAGAAATTGACAGCTGATTAGATTACCACAATGTAATTAGTTATTAAATGACACAATTAGATTTCCCAAGTTCAGTATTCCCTTTAGATACCAACTTAAACAATATCAACCATTCAAAATGTATTTAATTATTGAGATTGATTAGTGCTTATATGAGTGAGTTACTTGTGCAAAAATCTTAGATTATGAAACTCACAAGACATGCAATGTGTTAGTATTCTTATTATCAGTTGACCAATTAGCAATCCAATCTCACCAATGCCAATAATCCTTTCAATACTATAGCACCAAACAAAATCAAGAACCTTAATGCAATTTATGTTTGAATGATATCACGTGAGCAATAGTAAACTTTTATGACAACAGTAGCTAATCTTATGTAAAATGTGTCAAAAAAGTCTTGTTACCCACCACTTCGTGGGTAATATCCCTAGGAATTTTTTTTTCTCCATGATGGTTCTCAGCCAACAACCAACAGCCCTTTGCAAACCTCAACTAGCTCGTTGTGCCATTTCTCCACCACCTGAGCCAACCATGTGGTCCCTCACTCGTCTGTACTGATTGTATGTTTGAAGTTGGGCCTCCCAAACCTAAAGGTATATCTTGTCATTTGGTAATTGAGTATTGGGTTTATTTATCATGGACACTTCAGGGCATGGATTAACGGGGGGATTCAGCAAAAAGAGTGGGCTTAGTCTGTACTTATGTCCCCTTGACTTCTTTTGGATGTTACCCTTGGACCTTAGTCTCGTGGGATCTCCTTTTCTGACCATTGGATTTTAGGGTGGCTACATGGGAAACCCTGATTTTGGTTGCGTGGTCCCACTCCCTCATCCATATATATCACTCCCCTTCTGTTTATTATAACACCATTCATCATATTTCCCACCTGGGTCCACATAGGGTTTGCCTCCCCATTCCCTTGCCCCTACCTTGGGTCGGGCTTGGAAGTTGGAACGATGCCCCAGAGGTTAAAGCAGCGGAAAAGAAATATAAAAGCATAAATGGACACATTCAATAACCATAAGATGCAAAATATGGTCGGTACAAACATAATTAGCACATGGGCAAAGGCCAATGCATAAGCTCTACCCCATACCCATGACCATCACCCTGGTTCCATAGAGGCCCTAGATGAGCTGCCTTTACATTTAGGAACCCATGATTTTCCCAACCCCTAGAGGGAAACAAATTGCCCTGCCAAAAAGGGAGTAATCACTGCTATATCTTACGCATCATGTTCTTATCTGTTGAGCCCCGAGCAGTTAATTAAAGAAAAATCATAAAAGGCAAAAGGAGGGTGGAAAAATCAAGGCCGGGGCATCTCATGTACCACGATTGCTCCCTCCTATACATTATATACCCAGGTGTGGGCTTCCCTTTTTTTAGCTACCCTTGTGCCCCGATATGCGGCCCAGAATCGCCCCTCTCATTCCCTATTCCATTTCACTTCTTTATCACATGCCACCACCATTTGAGGGATGTACCTTGGACATACTATCCCCTTTAAAGGTAGAAACCACCTAATAAAGTACTTGGCTAACCCCTTTTGGAGCTTTGAGACATTAGCACATGTCAAAGTCCATTATGGGATTTTAGGGTGGCTACATGGGAAACCCTGATTTTGGTTTCGTGGTCCCACTCCCTCATCCATATATATCACTCCCCTTCCGTTTATTATAACACCATTCATCATATTTTCCACCTGGGTCCACATTCCCTCACTGGGTCCACATAGGGTTTGCCTCCCCATTCCCTTGCCCCTACCTTCGGTCGGACTTGGAACGATGCCCCAGAGGTTAAAGCAGCTGAAAATAAATATAAAAGCATAAATGGACACATTCAATAACCATAAAATGCAAAATATGGTCGGTACAAACATAATTAGCACATGGGCAAAAGCCAATGCATAAGCTCTACCCCATACCCATGACCATCACCCTAGTTCCATAGAGGCCCTAGATGAGCTGCCTTGATCATTTAGGAACCCATGATTTTCCCAACCCCTGGAGGGAAACAAATTGCCCTACCAAAAAGGGAGTAATCACTGCTATATCTTACGCATCATGTTCTTATCTATTGAGCCCCAAGCAGTTAATTAAAGAAAAATCATAAAAGGCAAAAGGCATATAAAGGAGGGTGGAAAATCAAGGCCGGGGCATCTCATGTACCACGATTGCTCCCTCCTATACATTATATACCCAGGTGTGGGCTTCCCTTTTTTTAGCTACCCTTGTGCCTCGATATGTGGCCCAGAATCGCCCCTCTCATTCCCTATTCCATTTCACCTCTTTATCACATGCCACCACCATTTGAGGGATGTACCTTGGACATACTATCCCCTTTAAAGGTAGAAACCACCTAATAAAGTACTTGGCTAACCCCCTTTGTAGCTTTGAGACATTAGCACATGTCAAAGTCCATTATGGAAGAGCATGCACCCCCTTTGGAGCTTGGAGACATTAACACATGTCAAAGCCCACTATGGAAGGGCATGCCATTATGAAGTGTGCACTTGTTGTCCCTTGTTTGTAAACTCTTTGACTTGATTACGACTTGTGCCGGAAGGCTAGGGGACACATTGGATCTTATGCAGGATTGCAGATGGTGTCCATTGTGAAAATTCCAAGATCTAGATCTTGAATCCCTACTGAAACAAGCTGAACTACTCCTCTTACTTGTAAATCTGATTTAACAAGTTATTATAAGATTACTTCTTAAAATATCGAAGTAGTTACTGAAGCAACCTTCACCCATTAAAATACATCTGTGAAAATAGAAACTGAGCAAGAAAAATAATGCAAATGCAGGACACCGTTATTTTTGGACAAACGTCCCCGGATAAACCCAATGCGGGAAAACCAGTGCAACAAATCTGAGGGTTTATATATTATGCAACAATTTTTTGAATACAATCTGGGATGCCTTTCTGGCAATCCCTGCAGAGAATATGACTGACAAAGAGTTAGTGAAAGAAATCTCACGCTGATACTGGAAACCAACTGACCAACAAACTCCGGATGGCAAGCCCTCCACTGTGCTGCACAACCTCTGTACAGTCACTATGTAGTATCTGCGTCACTTTGCTTGGGGACTGCATGGCTTCTGCACCATTTGTCTTTTGCTGGCTGGATTTGAAGCTCTGGCCCCTTCCGGTCTCACACCCCGACTTTTCGGCACCGGATCTGAATGATCCTCAATTGAATTTCTGATTTCCTCAAGGATGCAGTGCTTCCTCTGCATGGGACTGCACTGCCCCTGCGTAGCTGCTACACTGCCTCTACTGATCTGCTCTCTGTCTTCTCCGCAATGTATTCCCGACTCAGGAAAATCTCCAACCAGAATTACTCTGCCCCTCAACTACAATGAAGAATCACTTAGATCTGATTTTTGTCCGAGCATTGCTCCGTTAGAAAAATTCAATCTCTAGACCCTCTCGGTGTATCTTAGAAATGATCCTCAAGCCTTTCTTTATAGGCTTCTCGTTGACAAATCAACGACCAAGATTAGATCTCCAATCAACGACTAAAATTATATTAGACTTGATCTGCTTTATCTAGAAGATTCACCCATAGTTTACATTAATACTGATTAATTATTTTAATTTCCTAAGTTAGACTTAGGGTCATTAAAAATAATTATTTTTTCTTATAAAAAAATTTCCGGGCTATTTGTAATGCATGTGTCTAAGCCTCTCCACAAAGTTTGAGACTTAGAGCACATCCGATGCTACCAAAAATCAACACTCCCTCTTAGCGAGGAATGTGCTCTAACAGATATGCCCTACTACACACTGTTGTGACTTTGAAGCATGCCCCTCTATGCTGATGATGTTTGCACTGTACTGTTACTGACCCTACCACGATCAACACTGCATCTGTACTGCAACTTCATCTCAAACACTGCATCTGTTGCTAGCACTGCCCTGCAACTCAATTGTTGAGAGAAGCAACTGAAAAACATCCATGAATCTGAACAAGTGTTCAGGATGCAACTTCATGCTGAAACACTGACTGTTGCTAGTCTCACGTTGTCCCTCTGAAGCACTGTGCTGCTGCTGCTCTGCACTGTGTCCCTCTACGCTGCTGCAACTCTTCTCTACACTGCTAAGATGTTAGAGTTGTCAACTACTGCATCTGTCGCTTCTGCACTCTGCACCGATTGAAAACTTTTGCAACCTGCTACTGCTGATTATGGGAACCCGTAGCAAGGTTGTGATCATACAGGTGGACTCCTCCAGGGTCCTACCCAACAGGAGTTTTGTTGAACTACAGCTCAATGCTGCCTCATCCTCATTAATCTTCGCAGTTGCAGCCTTCGGATCATGCTTCTCGTCCTTGTCCTTTTGCTTCAAAGGACACTAGGAAGCGTAGTGACCAAGTTCACCACACTTGAAGCACTTGATCTTCGAGACGTCTTTCTTACATCTCCGTTGCTTTTGCTACCCTTTGGATGTAAGGGCTGCATCTTCTTCTCCTTGCTTCACCTTCGATCCACTGCCACTACTGCCATCAAGTTTGCACTTGACCGAGTCTCTCCTTAGCACTTGTTGCTGAAGAGCAACCCACATATCTTCCCATCCTGGCATGGTTGCTCTGCCCAGGATGCTTTGGACAAATACTTGCCAATCATCAGCGTCTGCATTCAATGCCAGTCTCACCATTGCTTTAGGAGAAGGGGTAGATCCTACTGCTACAAGTTGGTCATGTATCTCTTGAAGTCTCAACAAGAACGGATCAATGCGCTCCCCTGACCGCATATGTGCCATCCTCAATTGCTGCTCAAGGCACATATTCCGTTGTTTGGAAGATCCTTCATATAGCGTGGCCAATGCTTCGCACATTTGCCTGGCAGTATCTTTGCCAGCTATATGGGACACAATGTGATCCCTGACTCCATCAAGGATTAGCCTTTTTGCCTTTGCCATATCATGCTTGTACTGCTTCAGCAGATCTGTATTTGTATGGAAAGTACCGTGTTGGTCACGAAGAGCTTGAGATCGTATTCATCTAGAAGACAAGTGATCCTTGCCTTTTGCAGATCACTTAGTTGGAGGCTTCCTCCAATCGGTGTTGATTTCTAAGTTTGTGAGTTTCCATGGCCATCAAAAATATCAAATCTACTCCTCTACTTCCCCCTTTGCGCAACACTAGACAGGCTTACACACTCCTTCTGGAGCTCGTAGATCTGCTGCCTAGATCTGCTGCTTAGATCTTGGAAAAAATGAAATTCCTCGACAAGGAACTTCCTGAGAGAGAGAATTCCCTCACTGTGCTGCTTCTTCTTCTTCTGACACTTTCTGCCCGACAAAATCAAGATCAACCTGCAGAAACTCCGTCCCACTAGCTCTGCGTTGTTCCCTCTGCCTTGGTAGATTTCTGATTTGGAAGTCTTACCTCTCTGTCGACTCACTCAAAGAGAGACCTTCTCGGAAATTTCAGCCCTCCTGGCCTGGACTACGCAATCCCTTTGGGGACTCGAATGGATGCTTTCTGCAGCTCTTTGGCCTCTGACCCAACCCTGGATCTGCTCTTCCTATTTCACAGTACATGCTCTGATACCATGTGAAAATTCCAAGATCTAGATCTGGAATCCCTACTGCAACAAGCTGATTACTCTTACTTGCAAATCTGATTTAACAAGTTGTTATAAGATTACTTCCTACAATATTGAAACAGTCACTGAAGCAACCTTCACCCATTAAAATACATTTGTGAAAACAAAAAGTGAGCAAGAAAAATAATGCAAACACAGGACACCGTTATTTTTGGACAAACGGCCCCAGAAAAACTCAATGCGGGAACACCGGTGCAACAAATTTGAGGGTTTATATATTATGCAGTAATTTTTTGAATACAATCTAGGATGCCTTTTTGGAAATCCCTGTAGAGAATATGACTGACAAAGAATTAGTGAGAGAAATCTCACACTGATACTGGAAGCCCGACTAACCAACAAACCCCGGCTGGCAAGCTCTCCACTGCACTGCGCAGTCATTGTGCAATCTTTGCATCACTCGGCGTGGGTACTGCGTGGCTTCTGCGTTGCTAGTCTTTTGCTGGCTAGATCGAAACCTCTGGCCCCTTCAGGTCTTACACCCCAGCTTTCCGGCACTGGATCTGACTGATCCTCAACTGAATTTCAGATTTCCTCAAGGCTGCAGCGCTGCCTCTGCTGATCTGCTCTTTGTCTTCTCTGCAATGTATTCTCGGCTCAAGAAAATTTCCAACCGGAATTACTCTGCCCCTCAACTGCAATCAAGAATCACTTAGATCTGATTTTCGTTCGAGCACTGCTCTGTCAGAAAAAATCGATTTCTAGATCCTCTCGGTGTATCTTACAAATGACCCTCAAGCCTTCCTTTATAGTCTTCTTGTTGACAAATCAATGGTTGATATTAGGTCTCCAATCAACGGCTAAGATTATATTAGAATTAATCTGCTTTATCTAGAAGATTCACCCACAATTTACATTAATACTGATTAATTATTTTAATTTCCTAAGTTAGACTTAGGGTCCTCATTAAAAATAATTAATTTTTCTTATAAACTGTTTCTGGGTGGAATTTCCCAAAACGTTTTCTAGGTTATTTGTAATGCATGTGTACAAGTCTCTCCACAAAGTGTTGAGACTTAGAGCACATCTGATGCCACCAAAAATCAACATCCATTTGGGGTCGCTCTCCCTATACGGGGTCCTAACCCTCCAGAGGGCTACATTGGCATATATAGGGTGTGTGTAGAGTGTTGAAGAATCAAAGCAGTTTTATTATGGTTTGATTCTCCGATTTTGATAATTACTTGTGATTGTGTTGGCTTATTTTAGTTCTTTATTATATTATCTTTCATCAAGGAATTACCATATTATGTGTGTATGAAGATCACAAAACAAGAGACACGAGATATAGGCACTATGCCAGGGAAAAACCCCCCACTTGAGGGGAAAACCCATTCAAAAGAATTCATCCTTTCAATAGTATTCTTTGAGTCTCTTCATCCTAGACATGAGCCAAACATTCCCTCCAAACCATGTCAGCCTTCCAGATCTTCCATGCAGCAACAACAACAACTTGTCCTCCATCAACTTTGACTAGGCCGCAAATTCAACAACAACACCAACATCAAACATTAAAAGACTTCGATCTCCCAAGAGAGGGCACGAAATGCAGAGATTCCGTGACCAAGTTTTTTATTTTTACTTCCTCTTGCTTCTAGACCCAACTCTCATACTCCTTGCTGCCTCTTCCTTCCCCTTCACACTTTTTCCTTGATGCAGTAGATATCGAACTGGGTTAAGAAGTGATGCACCAAATGAATTCGATCTCCTTGCTATTATAGGCTTCATGTGAGGTCTAATTTGTCCCTTTAAGGCCGACTTGATGTGGAGGTGCTCTAAACCATTTTTTGCTCAAAAATAAACCTAATTACATGATTCAAAAGCCCAAGGTGAGTCAATATAAATATGTAATAATTAACCTAGAAGTCCACAATGGGGACCCTAATCTAAGTATGACCCAAGCATGAAACCCATGCTTTAATAAGTCATTTAATAATAAAATAACTATCAAATGATAATATAAACTATTTTTCTTTAATTCTTTTGAAAAGTACAATAAATATAATTTATGAAGACCGAACCTAGTTACAATCTTCAACACTCCCTCTTAGCTAGGGAGGTATTCATAATATACAAAGGGAAGATCTCAAACTATGTGAAACTATGAAGAACTTTAGGCACCGCAATGCCATTGACTACATTGCTGACCAGGGCAATCTATCCATTGGTCATTCCACAGTTTAGGCACCGCAATGCCATGGACTAGATTCCTAACCAAGGCAATCTATCCATTTGGGACTAAGGTGGACTAAAGCTTTCAACCTCTATAGGTACCATCAGGCTTACTAACCACGAACCCAGGCAAATAGGTGCACATCTGCCCGATGCCACCCTCCCTACCAGACATCAACATAAAATGTTGACTCGATGTCTTTCCAGGCAATGTGTCATTCTCAAAGCCTCAACATATATCTTCCAAACCATTATCATCAATGCAATTAGCAATATTTACTAGAGCAAGCTCGTCTCTTAGATATTCAAACTTCTTGTTAGGAAGAGCCTTTGTCAGTATGTCTGCTACCTGTTCATTTGTCGAGACATAGCCTTTGTCAATATGTCTGCTACCTATTCATCTATCGAGACATACTCCAACTTTACGATCCCATCTTGTACCAAGTTCCTAATGAAGTGGAACTTATTGTTGATGTGCTTCGTCCTAGAATGAAACATGAGATCTCCAAACATGTTGATGCTGCTTTGATTATCACAGTTGATTATAGTAGGACTTAGAGAACTCTCCAACAAGTCTGTCAGAAGCTTCCTTAACCATACGACCTCCTTTCCCACTTCACATGCAGCTACATACTCAACTTTAGCACTACTTACGGCAACGAGACCTTGCTTTCTACTCATCCATGATACCATAGTAGACCCCAGGTTGAAGCATCCACTGGTAGTACTTCTTCCATCGGACTCACTGCCACCCTAGTCAGAATCTGAGAAGCCAATTAGATTGACTTCCTTACTCTTGTAGGCAGTGGTGTATAGTACCAGGAAGATATCTTAATATGTGTTTGGCAGCTATCTAGTGTTTATGACGAGGTTCCAACTGAAATTGACTAAGGATGTTTAATGCATAACATATATCTGGCCTAGTGTTTACTAGATACATAAGGGAGCCCACCAACTGTCGATAGAAGGTAGGATCCACGAGACTTGAGTCAGAACCTTGTAACTTCTTGAGATTGGTGATCATAGGAGTAGTCATGGGCTTGGAGTCCATCATTCCAAAAAATTTCAACATCTTGATGATGTACTTTCCTTGCCCCAAGTATATCTCCCCAGGTTTCTACCATACTTTGAGACCCAGGTAGTAATGCATGAGTCCTAGAACCTTCATCTCAAATTCGGCTACCAACATCTTCGTACATTCTTCAATTCTTTGCTCCACACCAGTGATGAATAGATCATCCACATATAGTAGAATAATGACGAGTTCATTATTTACAACCTTGATGTTTAGATTTGGATCAACGGTACTCTTCACGAACACATTTCTTAGGAGATATGCATCCATTCTCGGGTACCATGCCCTAGGGTCTTGCTTCAAGCCATATAGGGCTTTGTTGAGTTTGCAGACGTGAAAGTCCCTACTATTTACTTCGAAACCTTTGGGTTGTTCGATGTATACTTCCTCATCAATGGTCCCATTTAGAAATGCGGTCTTCACATCCATTTGATGGATATTCCAACCCATTGTAGCAACTAATGAAGCCAAAGATCCAATGGTAGTATACCTTGCTATAGGTGCAAAGGTTTCTTCATACTCTATTCCTTCCTTTTGAGAGAAGCCCATCGCAACAAACCTTGCTTTGTACTTGTCTATGCTTCCATCAACAACATGATTGATTTTGTAGATCCATTTGGATGCGACAATTGATTTGTCGTTAGGTCTAAGAACAATTTCCCAAACCCCATTCTTCATAATGGATTGGTATTCTTCTTGCATCGCCTTCTTCTAGACATCTTGTTGAACAACTTCGTCGAATGTAGGTGGTTAAGCTTGAATTAGCTTTGTCATATATGCAGCATAGCTAGAGTATCTCTTCGACCTTTAACTTTCCCTGAAGGTTCCTATGGAAGCTTCATGTCCTTCGACATCTTGTAGTGTAGGTTATAACCAATTTGGCCTTTTCCTTGTGGTCGGGATGATAACAGGTTGAATAGGCTTACTTGGTCCTTCTTCTTTTTCTTGATTTGTAGTAGGGTCTTCATGGTGTGATTCTTCTTCTTCAAATATAGGAGATTCTTCGTCATCGGAGTCTATGGGAATATCTTTAGACTTCTTGTAGGCTTGGCTCTCATCAAACATGACATCTCTGCTTACTTCGATTTTCCTTCTTTGTTTGATGTAGATTTTATATGCCTTTGAGGAAAGACTATATCCAACAAAGATTCCTTTGATGCTAGAAGAGTCCAACTTCTTTCGTTTGTCCTTTGGAACATGGATGTAGGAAGGGCTTCCAAAGTTTCAAAGGTGATCCACACTTGGCTTCTTTCTTGTAAATGCTTCTTCGAGAGTTATATTCTTGAGACTTCTATGGGGACTTCTATTTTGAATATACACGGTTGTCATGGTTGCTTCTCCCCATAAGAATTTTGGTAGGTCTTGGTCAAGGAACATTGTCTTAATGCCTTCTTCAATAGACCTATTCTTTCTTTCAACAACTCCATTTTGTTCTGGATAGTAGGGAACAATGAGCTCCCTTTTAATTCCTGCTTCCTTACAATATGCAATCAATTCCTTGGAAATGTATTCCCCACCATTGTCGGATCTCAAAGTTTTTATCTTTCTTTCAGTGATTTTTTCTACTTCAGCTCGGAACTCCTTGAATTTCTCGAATACTTTGTCCTTTTTCTTGAGAAGATAGATCCATGTCTTTCTAGAATGATCATCTATGAAAGTCACAGAATAGAGATGACCTCCAAGAGATTTATCAAACATGGGCCCACACATCAGAGTGAATAAGGTTCAGAATTTTTGGCCCTAGATTCACTATTTGGAAATGGCTTTTTTTTATGCTTTCCCAAAGAGCATCCCTTGCACACACCTTCATGGTCTTCCTTCATATTAGGGATGCCATTAACGAATTGGTTAAGAGTGGGAATAAGCCTGTAGTGTAGATGACCATATCTTCTATGCCATAGCTCAATAGGACTAATTTCCATATGAACTAAATCTTGAGGAGATGGTGTAGTAACCCTATACAAACTTCCTTCATGAACTCCAATAACTCTAGCTTTGTCAATGCTAGAGTCCTTGCCCCAGACCAAATACTTTTCCATCAACAAAAGCAATTCTTTCTCCTTTATCTTCTAAACAAGAAATAGAAAGCAAATTCTTTTTCAAACCTGGAACATATAGTATGTTGTTGAGGTGCAACTTCAATCCACTTTCTAATTACAATGAGGTTGATCCCAGGCCTTTCACAGCATAGATTTTGTTCACCTAATTCCACTGCATGAAAATATGACTCCCTTGATAGTGTATGCAATTGTTTACTTTCTCCTGTCATGTGCCTTGATGCTCCACAATCAATGATCCAAGGATTGTCATCACGAAGAGATCCCGTAATGGCAGCGGAAAATCCTTGAATTTTGAGTTTGATGAATAAGTAATAGATGACCTTCTTGATCCGGCTTCCAGTAGTGTTGATACCCAACTTTATGTAGTCCATCAAAGAGAGAGAATCCATGCCAACAAAGTGATTTTAAATTCTTTTTGACCTTAGCTCTGAAACCATGTTGAAGAATCAAAGCAGTTATTTTAGTGTTTGATTCTCCGATCTTGATAAGTACTTGTGATTGTGTTGGCTTCTTTTACTTCTTGATTATCTTATCTTTCATTAAGCAATTACCATATTATGTGTGTATGAAGATCGCAAAACAAGAGACACAAGATATAGGCACTATGATAGGGAAAATATCCCCTCGAGGGGAAAACCCAGTCAAGATAATTCTTTTTTTCAATAGTATTCTTTGAGACTCTTCACCCTAGACACGAGCCAAACATTCCCTCCACACCAAGTCAGCCTTCCAGATCTTCGACCCAGCAACAACAACAACTTGTCCTCCAACAACTTCAACTAGGCAACAAATTCAGCTGCAACAACAACATCAAACACTAAAAGACTTCGATCTCCCAAGAGAGGGCACAAAATGTAGAGATTCCACCACCAAAATTTCGATTTTCCTTCCTCTTGCTTCTAGACCCAACTCGCACTCCTTTCTGCCTCTTCCTTCCACTTCACACTTTTCCCTTGATGCAGTAGATATTGAACTGGCTTGAGAAGTGATGCACCAAATAAATTCGATCTCCTTGCTTTTATTGGCTTTAAGTGAGTTTGAATTTTTCCCTTTAAGGCTGACTTGATGTGGAGGTGCTCTCAACCATTTTTGACTAAAAAATAAACCTAATTACATGATTCAAAAGCCCAAGATGGGTCAATATAAATTTGTAATGACTAACCTAGAAGTCCACAATGGGGACCTTAATCGAAATATGACCGAAGCATGAAACCCATGCTTTAATAAATCATTTAATAATAAAATATATGTTAAATCATCATATAAATTCTTTTGATAAGTACAATAAATATAATTTATGAAGACCTAACCTAGTTGCAATCTTCAACATAGAAAGCCATGGGCCTCCACAACAGTAGTCGACACTCCATGGATCACTAGAGATGTTTAGAGATTGCTAGAGATCCAACTTTTGGACGAGGAAGATGAATTTGGTACACTATGCCCAACTAGCCCCACAAGTGCACCACGCACTTGGTAGGTGTCCCACGACTTGTGCGATGGCATGGAAGCGTTCATTCCATCATCTGAGCCCTTACAGAGGGTCTGCAGGCATCTTTGACTCATATGGAGACCCATGAGGTCATTGGTGTGCCCCCACACCCACTTGGAGCACCACAGGTTTATTGTTTGGAGGTGAGAGGCACCCATATCCATCACTGAGGATCTATTTGTTAATTTTGGGCAACTAGGTCCAAACTCCATGTTGCACTACTCGTACGACGATGGTCATATTTTTGTTGGATTCCTCTTTCGAAGAGGTGCAAGATTGATCTAAAGATCATCTTGATCAGATGAGCAGAATATTTATTTTGAATTTATTTTCCACATGTGCAAGGTCGGCTAGATTTGTAATGTAGGCTCAAATGCCTAATAGACGTGTCACACACCCTCCTTTGATGGATATAAATAGGAGAGAGATGATGTTCATATCATCATCATCTCATCACACACATTCTACTTGTGATCTGATTGGTTCATACGGCCTAGGAAAGCTTCCTTCCCCTCACAATATGAATCAGAACTACGAAGAAAATCTATGGGAAATTTTTGGACTATTTTAGGAGCTTTACCGGACTTTGGGTCAACACTTGTCCTTTGACTTTGATTCTGCCTCTAATTCCGTTCTTGAGGGATGAACACACACGTAGAGATGCTCGGCTCAGCCCCGCCCACTCTATGTCTCCTCGGCGGATGCCTTCCATCTGTGCTTATGGCCACATCTCTCGAGATGTGTTTGTCTGCCCCGAGCATCACTTGTTTCCCACTCTTCTTATCCACAAACTCCATCTCCAGTTTCTGCCAATCAGTAGTGACTCTACCAAGGGTGATGAGCCACTGAACACCCAACACCATGTTGGTGTCCGAAATATCGACCACAAAAAAATGGTCTGTCAATAAGTAGGTCCACATGGTCATCGTCAATGCTGGGACATAACGCATGCACTGCATGGTCCTGGCCCCTGGAACTAGCACCGAAAACCCCTCAAAGCTCTCCGTCTGTATGCCCCTTCTTTGCACCATCTAGGCATCAATGAAGTTATGTGTAACCCCACTGTCTACTAGCACCGAGACACGCTGTCCCTGGACTGCCCCCTAGATCCTTGGCGTTAGGTACTTGGGTACCCCTCGCAAAGATGCAAGAACCCCTACGATAGGTGCAAACGCTAATCCTCCTACTGCTGGTGGTGGTGGGTTCTCCCCTGGTGCTCTTGTGTTGGTATCTCCTCCCATCTCAAAGAAGGTCTCCTCTTCTTCCTCACTGTCGGAGAAAACCTCAATGTATTGTGTCTTCCCTTCTGCATGCCTGTGACTCGGTGCCCACGGCTTCTGGCAGGTGAAGCAGAGCTTCTTCTGCCTCAAATCCCTCCAGGTCTCATCATCCAATGGCCCTCGACCCTAGTTCCCTCTCGGGGGTGAAGCTCTTGTGTCCCTCCCTCTCTGCTGGAAAGACGATCTATTGGGTATGGGGGCCCTTGTCCTAGGCAGTGCATCCTGTAGATCTCTAGTCCTCCCAACTACGTCCTGCAACGTAGTGGGTTGAGTAGACCTCACTAGCCCACGCAAATGCTCTTCCAGACCGTCTATGAAGATGTAAATCCTCCTTGGTTCCGACAAATCTGGAACCATCACCGAGATGTAAAATTTCAGTCCCACTTCAATTATCAGTTTTCTGTTATCACTCCATTCATTTAATGTTAAATCCAAGCATGATAAAAACAATAAAATCTGAAAATGAAATTTGTTTATGAAAATACAAATTTGGAGATTTTACTACTGCTAGAAATACTGGAAATAAATTCACAGAAAATTAAAACAACCACACACAGAAAATAACACAGTGATTTTTGGTCAATGTGACCCTGGAAAAACCCCTACAACTCTTGAGGAAAACTAGTTTGAGAGCTCTTCTTTATTTCTGAAAATCTTTTACAAAGAAAATGAAATACACACAAAATATTCAAGCATTCACAAAATACAGACTTATCTCGATTTCCGTGCATAAACTCCACCTTGAAAATTTTGCCACAACAAAATAGAAAACAACAATAGATGTTGTACGGAGTCCGGACAGCCTTGGGAAATGTGGGCAGAAAACCAGCATACAGCCTATACAGACTGTACGAAAATGTACAGCATAATTTTCTCCTCGAAAATTGTGCCCAACTGCCTCGAAAAACATGGCCAACTGCCTTGAAAATCGTGCTTTCAATTTGCTGATATTTCTCCTTGAAATCTGTGCCATACCCTCCTTGGAATGCATGCCAAACTGCTGTACAATACTGATGTCTTGGGATGGGTGCCAAAACTCCTATTGTACGGATTTGCTGTGAATGCCCTCCTTGGAATGCATGCCAAAGATTTGCTGCTCTCCTTCATCGCCTCCTTGCTCTCTCTTGCCTTCTCTGAAATGCCCATGAAAGAATAACGGGATATTTTCTTCTTCTTCTCTCCTTTCTATTGAGAATTTGTAGTGCTTGTGATTAATTCAAAAATTCTCTTCCAGATAATTACTTGTGAGCTTGCTTATGTCTTCTTAGTTAATTCTTCATCAAGTCAATTATCAAAGTACCTATACAGAATAGATTTTTCTTGTAACTGAATATCTTGCAATGTGGTTACAAAGGTAAATCTTTGATTTACCTTCCTTACCTTTTATCTTTAGTTCACTATACTCACTTAGACAATTTCTTACACTAGATCCTTTAGAGCGGAGTATCTGCCTTTGTATCCTCTTACACTTATCTGTAGATCAGCCTTATAACTCCGCACTTCTGTTCCTAGATGCACTTATCGAATTCTATCCTTTTCTACACTTATCTGAAGTCTGTCCTCCGGATTAGTTGTTCCTTCTTTCACACTGTCTCACCTTAATAAAACGCTGTCCCCTCAGATTCTATCTGCTGTCCACCTCAGATTCTATCCGCATTCAACTTAGTTCTTATGGCTGCTCCTTTTAGACGTTGTCACCTTCAGTCTTATCCGCAGGCAGTACTGTCCTTAGATCTGTTCTTTTATACACTATACAATCTTAGACACATCCGAAAATTTGTCCCTTCTTTCAACGTTATTCACCTCAGATTTGACCGTAGTTGTTCCTTGAGATAACCGTACAAACTCAGAGCTGAATCTGCAACTTTGTTCTTCCTTTTCAACGCTGTGTCATACTTAGTATATTCGCAATTCTTACTTCCTTTTCAACGCTTTTCCATCCTCAGTTTATCCGCATTGTATCCTCCTTTCAATACGCACTGTAAACTTGTTTTTGTCCGAACTGTAATCTCAGAGATGTTCGATGGATATTGTCCATAATAACCGCATATCATATCTATATATATAGAGCATATTTATTCAATTTAAGCCGACCATACAGTTGTGAATTAGGCCAACTAGTTTAGGCCGACTTGATAAGGTTTATCTCGTCGTTGAAGAGGTGTTTTCTTCATTTGTCTTTCATTGATGTCTTGAGGGTTGATGTAGGCTTCTTCCAGAAGATCTTGAAGCATATAAGACACTTAACTCAACCCTAATGGACATCAAGAAGAAGTCCATCTAAAATATGCTCATGAAACCCATGAGGCAACTACAAAAACACATTTTATTATCTTTATCTCCTTCTTTTCATAATCAACATGAAGATCGACCTAGTTACATTTTACAACACTCCCTCTTAACTAGGGAGGTATTCATATAGTTACATAATCACTTTTAAATTTAAAGAATCTCATAAGAAAAATCGGATTGGTAATCGCATTTGTATAGCCTCATATCAACCAACATTGTACTAGTGCAAGGCCTTGACTAACAACCCCATCTCTTCAACGAGACAATGGGCTTTAATGCTGGCGAGACACATGACTTATAGACACCTTCGTCATTGTCTCTCCAAGGTACATACTCCACTCGGGTGTTCCCAAAGTATGACCTTCCTGGACTATTCTTCTCTTGGGTAGCTAGCCCTCAAAGAATATCGGTCCCCGACTACTCTTATCTTGAATGCCCGATCACATTCTCAAAGAGTATCGAATGCCAGATGATTACCCAATCCTCCATTCTGTCTTCCCAAGACCAGAATGATGTGTCTATCTCTCCCTCCCAGGGAGGACCTATTCCATAAGGGAATGTACTCATTCTTATACAAAGAATGTACCTAAGCTCATCCTTAGGAATTACCAAGTTTCTTCCAAGTAAGAAACTTACCATCAGGCTCCCTCTTAACCAGGGAACTCCAGCAGCAATGGTGAGACACCCAGCTGCTCATGAAGAATTCCTGTCCTTGATGTCATGGATTTCGATATTGAGGAATCTCCATCTTTTAGCTTCATAGGGCACAGATCATTTATCACTTTTCTCCTGAGACAAGTTAGTTATCAGAAAGTGATCCATCAGACTTCCTTATCTGATCCACTTGTTATGCCATGCTTCTTTCCTTCGAATCATTTCCAAGGATCATACATCCTTTCTTATGATTAGCAGCCTTGCACAAATTTATCCAGATAAACATATACATATGAACTTTTTAGAACAAAAGTTACCTTGATGATGATCTTTTACCATGACATCTTCCTGTAGGCATTGGCATCCTTCATACAGGTTGACACATCTCCTAATGATATGTATTCCCAAGGGTCTTCTTCTTTACCAGACTTCCATCAGAGTCTACATATCTTCCCAGGAGATCTCCTAGTCACATCTACTTGGCCTCCAGATGATAACTGCCTCTAGACATGGTTGCATTTCATGATCTCTTGCTTTCTACACATTCTTCATTCCCAGAAACTTACAACTTTTCCAGTTTCTTGTTTAAGTACAACCACCTCATATTCTATGAGGTCATATTATGTTGATTTCATCTGGTAGTGCACTGAGAGATCCTTCTTCATAGATCATACTCCTAAATACGGAGGTATATTACCTGCAACCATATGACATGATTTCACAGCGTCCAATATGAGCATGTATGTCTGCATATCTCATACCTATCTTCCTTGAGTCATCATGTAGTAGTTTCTCTTGAATGAAGAGCTTCATTCATTTGACCTGCTTTAACAATATGTCATCACATCCCAAAATTCTTTCTTCTTGATGACCCTAGGTCTGATCACTACTTTACTTTAGGTAGAGAGGTTTTCCAGAAGCTTTTTCACCGAGAGCTCCTTCCATGCTTTTATCGAAATACTTCTTAATGTACATGCTATTGTACAATATTACAACTAATCAAAGATCACTTATAGAGGAAGATGATCTCAATCGTAATACAGATCTCTTGCTTCCTCCTTCTTAGATCTTTTAGCGTCAGGTTCTTCTCTTTCATAAGTGACATGGGCTTCTTCCTTTCTCCTCTTGTTCTTTCCAAATTTAGGACAATGTCTTTTATAATGTCCAAGCTCATCACATCCAAAGCATCGCACGTTGTCCATATTTCTTCTTTTATTCTGAGGGCCAAATTTTCCGAATCTTCCTTTCTTCCTGTATGAAGCTACAAAGGCATGATTCTCTTCACTTGGTTCTATATCAGCTTTGGCCTTTAGTCTTGTTTCTTCTATTTTACATAGAGACCATAAATCTTGGAATGGAGTGGCTTCTTTCTTCCCATATAGACTGGAAGTGAAGCTTCCCCATTCTTCTGGTAGAGCATTCAACACCATTGTTGTCATCTCAGTGTCAGACATCACTTCTCCTAGTTCCTGCAGTTGATCTCTTATTTCAAAAATCCTCATAAAGTATGGAGTGATTCCTGCTTCCCTTCATAACTTCATTTTGTATAGTTCTTGTCTCAAAGAAATTGCTTCTCCAGCAATACTCACAGAGAATAGCTCCACCAATTTTTCATATATTTGTTTTGTAGTCTTTAGTTTTGATACATAGGCAATGAGAGAGTCTTTGATGGATTCTATGAGAATCCTTTGGGCTCTAATTTCTCCCTTCATGTACTTAGCATGGACTGAAGTATCTTCTTTTGGAGGTTGAACAGTTAATCCTTCGATATAATTCATTACTTCGTCTTCAATTAAGTTTAAGTCTGTTCTTTTCTTCCATGCACTGAAATTTGATGATCCAACCCGCTTGTTGCTTTCTTTACAAAAAGGCATCTTGATAGATAGGGTCATTAATAGTTACTTGAGTGGATGACTTTCTCTTTTGGCAGTTTTCTTGATGGTAAAGGATGTCTTCTTGAGTGTAAATCTTTGATGACAAAGATTACTTACTTGAATGAAGTGATATAGCTAGAAAGCCTTCCTTGCAAACTGATTTGACTTTCCATCCCAAACTTAGATCTACGCTTCCTTGAGTGTCTTTGTTGACAAGCAGCCCTTGTGTTTAGCACCTTAGCTCTGAAACCACGTTGAGAATTTGTAGTGCTTGTGATTAATTCAAAAATTCTCTTCCTGATAACTACTTGTGAGCTTGCTTATGTTTTCTTAGTTAATTCTTCATCAAGTCAATTATCAAAGCACTTATACATAATAGATTTTGCTTGTAACTGAATATCTTGCAATGTGGTTAGGAAGATAAATCTCTGATTTACCTTCCTTACCTTTAATCTTTAGGTCACTGTATTCACTTAGACAAATTCTTACACTAGATCCTTTAGAGCTCAGGAGTATCTGCCTTTGTATCCTCTTACACTTATCCTTAGATCAGCCTTATAACTCCGCACTTCTGTTCCTAGATGCATATGGATGCATCCTTTCTGTATTTAACCTTATATCGGATTAGTTTTCTAGCTAACTCTGTTGTCCACCTTAATAAAAATCTTTGTCCCCTCGGATTCTATCAGTTGTCCACCTCGGATTCTGGCCACATTCAACTTGAGTTCTTCGTCTGCTCCTTTTAGACTTTGTCACCTTCGGTGTTATCCGCGGGCGATCTTGTCCTTAAATCTGTTCTTTTATACGCTATCTACAATCTTAGACACATCGAAATGCGGTCCCTTCCAACAATGTTCTTCACCTGGTTTGACTTGACCATAGTTGTTCCTTGAGATATCGTACAAACTCGAGGTTGAATGTAATATTCCTAATTAGCACCGCTAATTGGAATATTTGATTTTGTATAGTTTTGTCGACTATAGTTTATTAATAAATAAAAGGGAGAAAAGGGGTCTAACTCACTTAAATAAAATAAAGTGTTTCCCTAGTAGATGCAACGTTGTAACTTAAGGGGGGAGCCAAGGGGGGCCACACACCACGTGGAGGAGCCAATGAGAGAGAGGACGTTGGTTTTGGAGGGAAACCAATGCTATAACAGGGGGAGGAGCCTCCTCATTTGGGGATTATTGTTGTTGATGATATTTTGAGCTAGACTTCTGTCTACTTGAGCATGCTGGCTGTTTAGTCGGTCTGCAGCACTGTTTAGTGCGACTGAGTGTCTCCGGTCGGAGATCTCACCCTTGGCCCCGGGGGACTTCGAGTGCCTGCTCGGGCAGGTGTTTCTTCGGTCTTTAAGGGTGATTTGGTTGGGAGTTTTCTTGAGAAGTGACTCCATTGGGTGACTGAGTCCTTGGAGGGGTGTGATTTGAGTTGGGCACATTCGGTGGTGGGGATTTACACGGGGTCGGGGCTATTCGGTGTGGAGGTTCAGTATTTATCGGTTGGAGAGTTTCCTGAGGAGTTTGTGGCTCCATCTCAGCATTTTTCATTTAGCATCTGCGTTGGGCCTGGAGGGACAGCGTTTTCCTTGAGGAGGGTTTCTGGGGTGATTTTCGGAGGTGGTCCATTTTGTTTATGGTTTCTGGGTTTTGTCCGGGGTGGTGAGTTCGGGTAGTGCCGATTTTCGACTCATTTCCAGGAATCGACTAACCCGATCCATTCAATGACGGCGATTCGGTAGTTTCTTCCAGTGGAGACCATGATTTCACGTACGACCATTTCCTATTTTTCTGAGAGGGTTCTTCACTTGCCTTGTGCAAGGATAGGTGCATTTATTCTGATTATCCATTGTATCTCATTATATTCTCAGATTAATAAAATGGCTTAGCATTTCCGACATTTGTATGTGTATTGGCTTTATGTTCTATTTTCGGCATTTTCTATATTGTCATATGCTTGTATTGCTATCTATTTCCCATTAGGGATATTACAGTGGTATCAGAGCATAGATCTGGCTCAGCCTGTGGTCTATGACATTGGGAAAGAGATCATATAGAAGTTTGCTGGAATTTTGGAGAGCAATAGTAGTTGCAGTACCAAAAACGAAATTGGAAAAAGGGCCAAAATATAAAGGGTCAAATTTTGAAGGTTGGAATTAGAAGAAACGTTTTCTGGGTTTTTCTGGGTTTTGGGCAAGGATCACCTTCCCAAATTCCTGGAATTTTCTGAGTAGTTTTCAGTGGGTAAATCGGAGGTCGAAGTTAAGCAGCAGTATGGTTTTGCAGCAGCCATGCAGTTTCTGAGGAGCCTGTAGACACATAGCAGAAAGTGCCAATGGCAGGTGATGATGGTGCAAAGAGATTTTGGGAGATGCTCCTCAAATCAGCACAGGATCTGTCGAGACAAATGGAGACGGTGGGACAGAGACTCACTGCGCTAGAGGTTAGGCAGCGGGAAACCCCAAGGGGTTTTCAGATTGGTGAGGGATCAGGCACATCCCACCATTTGCCGGAGCATGATGCCACTCAGCATATGGCATCACATACACCCACACGTCCTACCATGCCCACTTTTCTGGATGAAGACACAGGGGCAGGAGCACAGCGGGAGCCAGAGACTGACCCTGACCAGATGGACGCCTACATTGCAGAGTATCTGGCACGTGGGCCGGCGATCAGAGAGCTTATCTCATTTAGAGATTATGTTCAGCTCCAGCGGGATAGCAGACCCCGCAACTTTCACAGCGGGAATAGGCACTCACATGACGGGGGCTTACAGCACACAGTAAGCAGACTCCATTTACCGACATTTGATGGGTCATCCAAGCGTTCGAGAAAAGCTTGGGTGGAGAAGTTGGATACCTCTTTCCAGCTTGACCGAGTATTGGAGGGGGAAACCATCAAAATGGTTACCTCGCACTTGGAGGATGAGGACACACAGGATTGCAGGGAGTTCGAGGATACACCTAGTGTGACACAGGACTCACCATCATTAGAGACCTCCTTGACTGTGTCGGTTGATATCGTAGTGGAGAAGGTAGAGCCTACCTCAGTAGAGCCATCCATTGAGGTGATGACCGGAGTCGTGTCCGAGTCTTCAGGTGGTAGCAGCACACAACAGATGGGTGAGGCGTTAGGAGATATATCCACCTTTGATGAGGCACTAGCAGGTACAGAGGTATTGGATGATGGTCGCAGACAGCGGTATCATCGACTTCGGACGGACCTTCGAGTTTTGAGAGGGAAGGCCACGTCAGTACGGGAGGCCATTTTGTTGCAGGACCAGGAACTGGAGGGCATGAGAGTGGCTTGTGCCGAGTCGGCGGCCAAGTTGCTCCAGCGGGATAGCAGATCTCACAACTCTCACAGAGGGAACACGCATTCACATAATGGGTTGTTGCAGCGCACATTAGGCAGACTCCATTTACTGACATTTGACGGATCGTCCAAGCGTTCAAGAAAAGCTTGGGTGGAGAAATTGGATACCTCTTTCCAGCATGACCGAGTATCGGAGGGGGAAACCATCAAAATGGTTACCTCGCATTTGGAGGATGAGGACACACAAGATTGCAGGGAGTCCGAGGACACACCTAGTGTGACACAGGACTCACCCTCATTGGAGACCTCCTTGACCGTGGCGGTCGATATCATAGTGGAGAAGGAAGAGCCTACCCTAGTAGAGCCATCCATTGAGCTGATGACCGGAGTCGTGTCTGAGTCTTTGGGTGATAACACCACATGACAGATGGGTGCAGTGTCAGGAGATGCATCCACCTTCGATGAGGCACTAGGAGGTACAGAGGTATTGGATGGTGGTCGCAGACAGCGGTATCATCGGCTTCGGATGGACCTTCAAGTTTTGAGAGGGAAGGCCACATCAGTACGGGAGGCCATTTTGTTGCAGGATAAGGAGCTGGAGGGCATGAGAGTGGCTTGTGCTGGGTCGGCGGCCAAGTTGGCCCGCATTGGGGAACGACTGGATTCCCTAATGGTACAACCAGAGGGCACGTTGGAGCGTCAGATCATTCCCCTTCAGGCATGCATGGACCAGACTAGCAGCGTTATTGGGTCACCTCTTCCCATTGGAGAGAGAGAGATGGAGCCACCTAGTCAGATCTCATACATTGACTTGGATAGCGGTATGAGACGATCAGAGTTGCACAGGGTACCGCATCCACATGTTGAGGTTGGATGGCGAGAGATTTTGAGTTGGTACTCGGTGGAGTGGACCATGGAGATAGTGATGGATCCGAGTATAGTTCAGCAGGAGTTTCCTGGTATGGGGAATACAGGAACCCCAGATTGGCATTGGGATCTAGGCGGGATCACCTATCATTTCCCAGGTAAGTCAGTTGACTATGACTTGGAGGGTACGGTTGGCCTAGCAGTAGAGCATGCACATCAGCTAGGGGAGTTTCGGTCAGCTCCAATGGCCAACCAGATTATGGGCAGACTCCCTAGGTTGTCTTGGTATGACACTCATACACGGGATCACGGGGTGGTCAACATATCTTGGCAGGAGCTTGTTGGAGGAGGTGGCATTGGCAGGCCACCAGATGGCGCCTTGTGTGGGGCACAGAGGACGCAGCGGAGCCGAGCAGTGGTGGTAACACTACTGACACATAGGGAGATTCACTTCTCGGACCCCTTGAGGAGGATTTGGAGTGATGATCCATTCGTTGGCGGGTATAGCGATGCGACGGTGGAGATGATGATACCGATTGGTGGTAGTCTGACATGTAGAGGCACAGCTCTAGATCATCACATCTAGGGATGTGTGGGAGCCTCTAGCATTGAGCAGTGGACTGCCGGTGGACATGGAGTTGCATGGTGGTGTACCGTAGTGTGTGGGACTACATTGTGGAGTAGGAGTGTCCTACATCACATTGAGAGCACACGAGGAGTGACCGATGCCTGGACGCAGCCAAGGCACGAGATAGTGCAGGGTGGTGCAACAGTAGCTTGGGGTATCCAGCAGTATACAAGAGTATGCCTCAGTGTGCAGTGGCATGTTGAGGAGTACATGGATGATCGGTGGTATGCGAGGGCATACGTTGC
>CM076572.1:1162632683-1162824776 GCA_034641835.2 Pinus albicaulis | reverse complement strand
CCAGAATCCCAAGAACAGCGAGACTCCCTTCCAAACACTTCGTATCCTTCAATCCTTTCTTTGGACAGAATGCAAAATTTTTCCTCCAAAGACCATCCGCCTCCTCCTTCACATCCCTTTCCCTTATATTAATTTTCTCCACCGCCCTCAACTCCTATAGATATTATCTCATTTATGAGGGTGGGTATGCATTTAAGGAGATATTATGTTCATTTAAGGAGATATTTAACTTAGAGATAAGGTTTTGGGGTTAAGTGCATGAAATATCCATATTGAATCCTTATCTAGATACGTAGATGTGCTGGCTTTATGTAAGGTCTTAATTTGAATTTAATTTGTATTATGTTTGTTTTTATCTTAACTAATTTGCCTTAATTAATTATATTATTACTTTATTGGTTCACCCATATATAATTTTTAACTAAATTATAATCTCATTTTCTTAAATAACACTCTCCCACGCATATGCAGATAGAGCGGTATACGTGTTAGGTATCCTATTGATATTTCGTTATATCATGGCGAGATAAAATATATAGTAATATTCAATTCGTTATTCTTACTTAGGCAGTCTTAATACTAGTGCGGGGTATGCGATATAGGCATACGTAGCTATCACATGCGTATGTTGTATACTCGCTAATGTTATTTTACTTATCAATTAGGAATGGGTCGTTACATTACGGGTGCAGAGAGACTCATAGAGCATTGCAAGAGAGATCTTGCATCGCAATTTGAGATGAAGGACATTGGCTTAATGCATTACTTTTTGGGTTTGGAGGTGTGGCAGGAGGAGGGGCATTTCTTCCTGGGACAGGGGAAGTATATTGTGGACATCCTTGGCAGGTTCCACATGGAGGATTGTAGACCCATGTCGACACCGATGATCACCAACTGGAAGAAGCTTCACGCTTCAGATTCTGAGTTGGTGGACCCCACATTGTATAGACAGTTGATTGGTTCCTTGACGTATTTGGTTAACACCAGACCAGATATATGTTTCGCAGTCAACACGATGAGCCAGTTCATGTGTGAGCCCAGGAGGGTGCACTGGGTTGCTGCAAAACACATTTTGCGGTACTTGCAGGGGACAGTGGATTATGGTTTGGATTATAGGCAGGGGGATGGAGTGAGATTGGCAGGTTACACTGATTTTGATTGGGCAGGTTGTGCTTTTAATAGGAAGAGCACTTCATGGTGCTATTTTGGGTTGGGTTCGGCAGTGGTGTCGTGGTTCAGCTGGAAGCAATAGTCAGTAGCATTGAGTTCAGCGGAAGCAGGGTACATGGCAGCCAGTCTAGCTAGTTGTGAGGCCATTTGACTTCGCAAGATGTTGTTTGTCTTATTTGTTCAATCGTTGAGACCTTCAATGATATACTGTGATAATCAGAGTTGCATTAAACTCACGGAGAATCCAGTATTTCATGACAGGTCAAAGCATATCAGGATCAAATATCATTTCATCAGAGACTATGTTCAGAAGGGAGCTATGAAGCTTGAGTATATTCCACTTTCCCACTAATGAGCAGGTTGCGGATATTCTTACCAAAGCCTTACCACGGGGCAAGCATGTCTACTTCAGAGACAAAATGGGTGTGGTGAGGAACACCTTCCTCGGTAAGAGGGAGTGTTGAGATTTGGTTATCGGAGGATAGGTGGTTCCCTAAGGCTTTGATTTTTGTCCTAGGGAAAAGTGTCCAAAAGAATTTAATTTTTCTCCTAAAGTGACTTTATACAGTTATAAAGTCAAATCTAATTTAAAAGTGACTTTAAGTGATAAAGTTACTAAAGTCTAATTTTAAAGTGACTTTAATAAAGTCAATGTGAAATTAGAAAGGAAAAGTGACTTTGGAAATAAATGACTAAGTGGGTCTTTGTTAAAGTGGGGTGTATTAAAAAATAGAAAGTGAGATTTAAATGAGCATTTAATCTCAGCCCTAGATCTAAAGCTATTTCAGCCATTGGATTTAGGGATTCCCCAAAAATCACTTAGGGTTAGGTTAAAGGAGGAAAAGGAGGAAAAGGTCATTCATATTCCTTCATGAGCAGATTGAGAGAGGAAGAGAAGGAGAGCTGGAGACATTTTCTGAGGAGAGCTTGATAAGGTGAAGGAGAGAAACACTCAGCAAATCCATACATCAGCAAGGAGGGCACGGTTTTTGAGGCAGCAAGATGTACGAATATCAAGGCAGCAAGGCCGTACAACAGCACAGAAACTGAGACAGCAGTCCATATAGCGGTTTTGAGGCACAGTTTTCGAGGAGAAAGGCATCACGATTTTCGAGGAACAGTACAGCAACAAAGGGCTCGATTTCCAAGGTGGCTGGGCACGTTTTTCGAGGCAGCCAGCACAATTTTTGAGAAAAGCAATATGTTGTAAATTTTGTACAGCTCGTACAGTCCGTACGGCCGTACAGCTAAGTTCCGGGCACGATTTCCTAAACTGTCATTTGCTGTAATAAATTTCTGTTTTGAGTTTTCTGCTGTTCAAGCACGTTTTCCAAGGCGAAGGCAAGCATGGAAAACAAGATAAGTCTGTAATTAATTTGCTGGAATTTTTCTTGTATATTTCACCTCTCTGTAAAAGCATTTTCCAGAAATAAGAAAGAGCTTTCCAACTGGTTTTCCCCAAGAGTTGTAGGGGGTTTTTCCAGGGTCACATTGACCAAAAATCAGCATGTCTATTTTTTGTGTGTGGCTGATTTATTTTGCTGAGTTTTATTTCTACATTTCCAGCATTGTGAAAATTTCCAGAATTTGTGTTTTCAAAAAATAATTATTTTTTCAGCTTGTTGAATGTAAGGCTATGGGAATGGGAATTTAACTATATGGAGAAATAAGGTGAAACTGAAAACCGGGGTGGAAACAGAAATTTCTACAGGTTAACGATCTCTTTGAAATATTTCTTAAAGTAATTTTATTTGATGTGCTAATTCCCTCCAAGTATCAATTGCTTTGAATATTTATTGAAAACAAAATCTAGCAATTTTTGCATGGTAAAACACTATTTCTAGGGCTAATGTTATCAATAAATTGTTGTTTTCTACATTTTTCAGCCATAAAATCTCAATCGAAAACCCTCAACCTTGCATATATAATTTATAGTCTTGATCCTTTGTTGACTAATCATTGTAAGAATATTTAATATGTTTGTTATATCACATCAAATTCCCTATCATTGAATATTTTTCAAACCCTAGCTTATAGCAGCTCTATTCTTTTCTTATGTGGTCAAGGGATGGAGTACTTGTGTTTTAGAAAAGACTATCTTAACCCCCCTGACTCCATCAATACCCTATCAAATTATTAGACATTTCCATCACCTTAAATCCTCCCTGTTGAATATCCTCTAGGTCATCGATATGTAGAGAATCCCCCCTTCTGGTTCAATATACTACTAAATAGTTGTAGTCAAGATGCTAAGGTGACAACAGTGACCAATCCCTTGTTACCACGACGTCTGGAGGTGTTAACAATAGCAAATATCAATGAAGGAGAGAAGAAGAGAAGGAGAAGGATCAAAGGTAGGGATGAACTAGTGGAGGAAATAGAAGTGAGAGGTAGTAAATCTAGGACTAAAAAAGTAAATCAAAGAGGAAAAATGTGACAACATTCCAGATTAAAAACTAAAGCCAAGAAGAGGTGGCGACGGTAGTTCAAATAGCAAATGAAAGAGGTGAGAATCAACAACTCTGGAGCTTAAATAATGATGGAAAGAATGAAATGATAACGATGCTAGTGTTGAATTGGGGAAGGCAAGAGTCGAGGGGAAGGAGGCGTTGAGGAATGGTTGAGGAAGTGAACCCATAGCTGCAGTCTATGGGATGCGACAACCAATACCAAACTCCCTAGAAGGCAAAGGAGAGGCATGGTGATTGGTCCCATTAAAGGAGAAGTCATCTCGAGTCGGGCCCTACCCGAGAGAACAACCTAGAGAGACCCATTAGTAGTGATCTAACTTAGGAAAGGGGTGACCATAAAAAACAAAGGGAGAGGATATAGAAAGAGGCTTTCCCCAAGTGGATTAGGAAGGAAAAGAGCAGAAAGGAGAAAGGGTTGATGAGAGAAAGTATGAATAGGAGTGCCATTAATTTCTTGATAAATACTATAGATAAGAGGTTTAGGGGTATGTGGCAATGGTCGCATCCCAAACTGAGGCTTCATTCAACTTGGTAAAGCATATTAATTATGGAAACCTTATGAGCCTAGTATAATATGCAAGCCACTAAAGAAAGGTTAGGATTAGAATTCAAGGCCTTCCTTCAACATTAAATGGGTAAGGGAAGGTGAAGAAGAGTAAGGCGAATAACACATCATAGGGCATGAAAAGAAAAGAGAGGAGAAAGAATGGGGTGCCTCAAGATGGTTAGGGTAGGTGCAAGTAGGAATATAAATCACATGGCAAGTAAGAGATAGAACTAGCATAGGGAGACTAAAAGAAAACAAGAAATATGAACAAGGGAATAGGATATAGAAGTGTATTCTAACTATCTTTGACAATAGCTCCAACCCAATGAGAAGTTTAGGGGCAATCAATGTTGATGTGAATAAAATTTGGGTTTTAGGTAAGTTTAGTTTGGGAAACCCTATAAAATACACCAAGAGAATGGTGTCTAGATCAATCTCTTTCAATGAGATAACTAACCTAAGCGCTATAAATGAGAGAGAGGAGAACCAAAACAAACTAACCTTGTGGCCACAACGTTTCCGCCTAGAGATGAGAGTTTGGCCCTGAGCAACTTCCACATGATATAGAACCTCTTAACAATAATCCAGCTGTTGAAATGTTGAGCTTGAAATACTAAGCATTGGAATTTTGATGATGTAACTATATGGACCCAAGATGCCCTAAAGCTTGCGTTGACCTTGTTTGATGGATGACACCTTGTTTCAAAGCCTAGGTGGGGAGGTCTATCACTCAGATGACTTGGGAGGGATAGCACATCCATCTTTATTTCTTTTAGAGCTGCCATGTAACTCCCATATGCTTGTTAAGAGTGGGGTATAGATTCTATTGGACGATTTCATGGTGGTGGAGGCACCATTTGGAGATGTATGCAAGAGATAAGGACTTTCTTGGAGTAAGGAGTACTCTTGGACCCTTGTCTCAGTTCTTTGGTGTCTTATTGCATATTCTGTAGGATGACGTCATGATGGAGACTCCTATTCTGCGACAAGTGTGGGATATTTTTGGCATTTTGTTATGTTCTTGAGTTATTTCAAGGTCAACTTGTGAACTTTGACCTAGTTGAATTCTTAGGTAAACACTTTTATTGGTTTTTATTTTAATATTAATATAATAAGGCTTGGTTACCCTTATATAAATAGAGAGGGTCCTTATTCACTTTTTATCATCATTCATTGTCGCAGTTCTCTCTCTTTTGGAAGTGTGAATTAGCTTTTGCCTATTTTCTACTGGCACAAAATGTAGATCTATGGTGAAATTTCTCTTGGAGGTGGATTTTTGCTTAAAGTTGGATTCTTGAGATTAATTAAGGAGATTCTGGTGGAAATTTTATAATTTTATTGCTCATATTCTATATTTTGCATGTTATGTTGTGAAAATTATGGTTTCCACATGTGCCATGGTTAAAATTGCTATGCTTATGTAGAAATTGTAATCCTTTGTGCCATGTGAAATTGTTTTCTTTGAATCCTTTAAGAGAAATCCCAATTTTGCATCTCTCATATCTAAAATACCCCTTTTAGGGAAGCCACTATGGTTTGTAACCACTGTAATATTCCACTGAAATCACTGTAATGTTCCTAAAAGGAAATTAAAAGTAACAACAATGAATCAATATACATTAACGACAACAAAAACAGTTATGCCATTAAAACACAAATTGGAGTCATAAAAATCAAGTTTCAGCAATTTTATTAATGTGTTGTGATGTGTACAATATGGTTGCTAGAATGATGGCACCTTGGCTTGCTCATGGAAAGATGAAGAAAGCCTCCGAAGCAAGTTGATATCCACCCTGAAAGTGTACACTACGTTGTCCTGGCTCTACACAGTTATGCCAAAAAACATTGATATCGATGGCTTGGTGCCCATGGCTCCTGGAAAGTGAAACAAAGCTTCTTCCTCTAAATATCCCTCCTAGTATCATCATCTAGTTTCCCCCGGCCCTAATTGTCTCTTGGGGGTGGAGCTCTCATGTCTCTCCCCTTTTGCTGGAACCTCGGTCTGTTGGGCAGTGGCGCGCTAGCCCTGGGTAGGGTATCCTGTAGATCTCTAGCCCTTCCCACGACGTCCTATAGCGTAGCAAGTCTGTTTGACCTCACTAAACCTCATAATGGCTATGCTAGCTCCTCCACAAACATATAAATGCTTCTAGAATTTGACGGATCCGGAACCAACACCGACAATCTTAACAACTCCGAAATATATACCTTAGGACTCCCAGTTTGCTTGAGCATAGTCAAAGTACTCTTCTGGGTCCTTCTTGTCAAACCTCTCCAACACCCTCTGAGTAGACTCATCATACTTTGTCACTCCTGCATGACCCAGCGTAATCAACCCATCGAACCACCAATAGTGGGCTTCTCCCTCCAGATGCAATGTGGCAACCTTGATGGTCTTTGTCTTGGTCATTTGGTTCAACTGGAAATAGACATCCAACTTCTCCACCCATGCTTTCGTTGAACTCTTAGAAGAGCCATCAAAATTTGGGAGGAACAACCTTCCCACAGTACGCTATAAATCACTGCCCTGTGTCTAGCCTCCTCCGGATTGGCTTTTGCATTTGTTTCCTTTCTTCAACTGGCAGAAATCTTTGAATGTGATGCCCCTCCCGAAATCCTGGCCATAAGACTAATATTCTATGAAATACTCTCCTTAGTGAGCCTCTTCGGGCTCCTATTGCCCTTTTGTCCCTGAAGTTACGAATGTTGGAATAGTGGACTGTGGAACTGTGTATGGTACGACTAGCATGGTTGTGTGTGATGCTACCTGGTGTTGCGAAGTGCCTGGCCCTTCTCCAATCTGGAAATCCCCTTGGACTCCCTTCCCCTTGCTGCTATTGCTAATCCGCTGGCCCATCTCCTCAATCTCCTTGGAGAGGTCCTGTACAAACTTTAGCAGAAGTTGAGCAAATTTCTCCTCCTTGCACCTTCCATATTTTGCGTCCTCCATCTTCTTCTCTATGACCTCTGGAACACTATCTACCAAATATGGAGTGATTTCAAGCTTCCTTTCCCTGCTCCTATATCTTTGAGTCTGGTAATTTACGTTCTGTTTGTTCTCCGTTGTCATAGACTGTGCTGCTCCACAAGCTGAGCCAAGTCTATGAGATATGATACCACTGTAATATTCCTAATAGGAAATTAACAGTAACAACAATGCATCAATCAAAATTAACGTCAACAAAAATAGTTATGCCATTAAAACACGAATTGGAGTCATAACAATCAAGTCTGAGCCATTTTATTATTGTGTTGTGATGTGTACAATATGGGTGGTGGAATGATGGCACTTGGGCTTGCTCTAGGCAAGATGAAGATAGCCTTGGAAGTTAGTTGATATCCACCCTGAAAGAGTACACTGCCCTGTCCTGGCTCTACACAGTTATGCCAAAACAAATTTTTGCTGATCCTCTAGATCTGATGGTTGGGCCTCTAATAATGCTCAGAAATTCTGGCCTTTTAACCCGGGTCTCTACTCTTAAAACCCACAATAACCCGCAAAGGATTTTTGGAATGGTTGGCTGCGTAATTGGCCCTCTGCGCTGCTAGATAAATTTGTGCTACTGGACATTCTGCTACAGAATTCTCACGAAATGTTTGCAATATCCCTGTTAGGAAGCTCTCAGCCTCCCCACCAATTCCCAACTGAAAATTCCCCACGCTTCTCAGCTCTTGGATGAACTCTCTCTCAGCATTGCGCAGTCACTGCATTGTTGGTGCTACTCTACGCTGTCTCTGAAGATAATCTGTTAAAATCTGAAGATGTTCTATGCGAGATGCAAATTTACTTTAATCTTCTAGGGCCCAAATAACAATCACATGAAAGTAAGATGCTGATAGAACATACCGATAGATCAGTGGAAGACAAGCCAATAAAAACAGAGATGAAGAATGGTGGCGTTACGGCGATCAGCAGGATGCTTCAACTAGCAAATACTTCATAAGGTCAGCCTCCCACATATGTCACACAACCCCAAGACGTCCCATCAAGAATGCTCCACCAAGACGTTGCACCAAGAAGCCCTAAACGCAAAATCAAGAATGCTGCTCCATCACCATCCAAGAAAGAAATAAATGCCTCCACAAAAATGTGTGTATCAAATGAACTCTAAGTCTCTCCAATATATAGGCATCTGTGGGGGTGTGTGACACATCTCTTATGCATGTGGGATAAATCAGGCCAACCTTGCACATGTGGAATAAATTCAAAATACATATTCTGCTCATCCGATCAAAATGATCTTTAGATCGATCTTGCACCTCTCTGAAAAAGGAATCCAATAAAAATATCGGCATCATCATCTGAGCATCACAACATGGAGTTTGGACCTAGTTGCCCAAAATTAACACTCCCTCTCAACTAGGGAGAACTCCATCCACCAGTTCCATCCAAACATCGTGCGTCATCCCGCCATAACTTGCTTCACTGGCTCCTTTATTTCAAAACAAAAGGTGAGTCACAAAAACATCACTCCCGACTAACCAGAAGTCAGCTCAGAGGTCCGAAACCTCTATAGGACTCAAATAAGTCACATACCAACCCGAAGTTGGTTTAACTGATCCAAAGTCAGTTGGACGTCTGAAACCTAACTAGACTTGATCCCAAATCAAGTGGTTGGACACATGCCATCCTAGACATAGAGAGAACGACAATATCCGATGCGTCCATCAGTCTTGCTATGGTCTCTATTCACATTTCCCACCTCATTGGACGAATGAGAGGTACTTCCCATGACTCTTAAACTCCATCGGTAGGATGCATACGGGGCACAGATCAGAGAGAGGTAAACCAACTCAATATCATCACAGTGGGGCGGAAGCATACCAACAAGGTTTGGCAAGCCTAGCCCTGTGGTTGCTTACATCACCAAGAAGCTATCCCCAAAGCCCCCCTGGAACTCTCAAAGCTCATTGTCCAACAGGACCCTCCAAATAGGGTCGTTCCACGATTCCAAGATTCTCACGAAAGGTTAGGAACATGACCTTCCCCAAAGGCTCTGTGAGAATATCCACAACCTGCTCATCAGTTCCTATATGATCGAGCCTTACGGCACCTCGCTATACCATATCCCAGATAAAATGGTACTAGACATCAACGTTCTTGGATTGATCGTGGAACACTTTACAAATTTATTGTTATTCTCTCTTAAATTCAAGATATCTAGGGTAACGATCTCTTTGAAATATTTCTAAAAGTAATTTTATTTGATGTGGTAATTCCCTCTAAGTATCAATTGCTTTGAATATTTATTGAAAACAAAATCTAGCAATATTTGCATAGTAAAACCCTATTTCTAGGAATAACGATATCACTAAATTGTTGTTTTCTGTATTTTTCAGCCATAAAATCTCAATAGAAAACCCTCAACCTTGCACATATAATTAATAGTCTTGATACTTTGTTGACTAATCATTATAAGACTATTTCTTATGTTTGTGATATAACATCAAATTCCCTATCATTTAATATTTGTCAAACCCTAGCTTATAGCAGACCTATTCTTTGCTTATGTGGTCAAGGGATGGAGTACTTGTGTTTTGGACATTTCCATCACCTTAAATCCTCCTTGTTGAATATCCTCTAGGTCATCGATATGTAGAGAGTCCTCCCTTCTAGTTCAACATACTACTAAATAGTTGTAGTAAATATGCTAAGGTGACAAAGGTGGCCAATCCCTTGTTACCACGACGTCTGGAGGTTTTAACAATAGAAAATATCAATGAAGGCTAAGAAGCGAGTGAAGGCGAGAAGAAGAGAAGGAGAAGGATCAAAGGTAGGGATGAACTAGTGGAGGAAATAGAAGTGAGAGATAGTAAATCTAGGACTGAAAAAGAAAATCAAAGAGGAAAAATTTGACAACATTACAGATTAACACTAAAGCGAAGAAGAGGTGGCGACGGTAATTCAGATAGCAAATGAAAGAGGTGAGAATCAACAACTCTGGAGCTTAAATAATGAAGGAAAGAAGGAAATGGTAACGATTCTATGGTTGAACTGGGGAAGACAAGAGCCGAGTGGAAGGAGGCATTGATGAATGGTTGAGGAAGTGAACCCATAGCTGTAGTCTATGGGATGTGGCAACAAGGACCAAACTCCCTAGAAGGCAAAGTAGAGGTATGGTGATTGGTCCCATTAAAGGAGATGTCATCTCGAGTCGGGCCCTAACCGAGAGAACAACCTAGAGAGACCCATTAGTAGTGATCTAACCTAGGAAAGTGGCAACAATAAAAAAACAAAGGGAGAGGATATAGAAGGAGGTTTTCCCCAAGTGGATTAGGAAGGAAAAGAGCAGAAAGGAGAAAGGGTTGATGAGCGAAAGTATGAATAGGAGTGCCATTAATTTCTTGAGAAATACTATAGATAAGAGGTTTAGGGGTCTGTGGCAATGGTCCCATCCCAAACTGAGGCTTCACTCAACTTGGTAAAGGCATATTAATTATGGAAACCTTATGAGCCTAGTATAATACGCAAGCCACTAGAGAAAGGTTAGGATTAGAATTCAAGGCTTTCCTTCAACATTCCATGGGTAAGGGAAGGTGAAGAAGAGTGAGGCGAATAACACATCATAGGGCATGAAAAGAAAAGAGAGCAGAAAGAATGGGGTGGCTCAAGATGGTTAGGGTAGGTGCAATTAGGAAGATAAATGACATGGCAAGAAAGAGATAGAACTAGCATAGGGAGACTAAAAGAAAACAAGAAAGATGAACAAGGGAATAGGATATAGAAGTATATTATAACTATCTTTGACAATAGCTCCAACCCAATGAGAAGTTTAGGGGCAATCAATGTTGAAATTTGGGTTTTAGGTAAGTTTAGTTTGGGAAACCCTATACAATACATCGAGAGAATGGTGTCTAGATCAATCTCTTTCAATGAGATAACTAACCTAAGTACTATAAATGAGAGAGAGGAGAACCAAAACAAACTGACCTTGTGGCCACAACATTTCCCCCTAGAGATGAGAGTTTGGCCTTGAGCAACTTCCACATGATATAGAACCTCTTAACAATACTCCAGTTGTTGAAACGTTGATCTTGAAATACTAGGCATTGGACATTTTGATGATGTAACTATATGGACCCAAGATGCCCTAAAGCTTGCCTTGACCTTGTTTCATGGATGACACCTTGTTTCAAGGCCTAGGTGGGGAGGGCTATCACTCAGATGAATTGGGAGGGACAGCACATCCATCTTTCTTTCTTTTAGAGGTGCCATGTAACTCCCATATGCTTTTTAAGAGTGGGTTATAGATTCTATTGGATGATTTCATGGTGGTGGAGGCACCATTTGTAGATGTATGCAAGAAATAAGGACTTTCTTGGAGTAAGGAGTACTCTTGGACCCTTGTCTCAGTTCTTTGGTGTCTTATTGCATATTCTGTAGGATGACGTCATGATGGAGACTCCTATTCTGCGACAATTGTGGGATATTTTTGGCATTTTGTTATGTTCTTGAGTTATTTCAAGGTCAACTTGTGTACTTTGACTTAGTTGAATTTTCAGGTAAACACTTTTATTGGTTTTTATTTTAATATTAATATAATAAGGCTTGGTTACCCTTATATAAATAGAGAGGGTCCTTATTCACTTTTCATCATCATTCATTGTCGCACTTCTCTCTCTTTTGGAAGTGTGCATTAGCTTTTGCCTATTTTCTACTTGCACGAAATGTAGATCTATGGTGAAATTTCTCTTGGAGGTGGATTTTTGCTTGAAGTTGGATTCTTGAGATTAATTAAAGAGATTCTTGTGGAAATTTTATAATTTTATTGCTCATCTTCAATATTTTGCATGTTATATTGTGCAAATTATGGTTTCCGCATGTGCCATGGTTAAAATTGCTATGCTTATGTAGAAATTGTAATCATTTATGCCATGTGAAATTGTTTTCTTTAAATCCTTTAAGAGAAATCCCAATTTTGCATCTCTCATATCTAAAATACCCCTTTTAGGGAAGTCATTATGGTTTGTAAGAAGAGGATTTACACCACTCACCCTCTTCAACAAGGTTGTCCCCATTGAATTTTTCCTTGGTAAACTCCATTGTCCATTTCCATCAAGGAACTAGTCTAAGTTGCTGTGATAAAACCTTCTACTTTTACAAATTTCTCTTCTCTCTTAAATTCAAGATATCTAGGGTCAGGGCCTCTTTGAAATAATGCTAAAAGTAATTTTATTTGATGTGTTAATTCCCTCTAAGCAAGAATTGCATTAAATATTTATTAAAAAGAAAAATCTAGCAATTTGTGCATGTTAAAACCTTATTCCTAGGGCTGAGATCATCACTATATTTTTGTTTTCTACATATTCTAGCCATAACATTTCAATATAAAACCCTTAGGCTTGCATATATGTAATATCCCGAAGGGAAATAAACAGTAATATAAAGCATACAACAAGACATATAGTGCTAGAAACAAACCATGAAGCAGATACACATGAAATAGAGAATGCTAAGCCACTTTATCATACTGAGAAATATAAAGAAGTACAAGAGATGATCAGAATGATGGCACCTCGACTTGCACCAGGGAAGCGTAGGAATACTCTCAGAATGTCAAAGGAAATGGCTGCTCTCTGCTCTAACTCCAACTGCCGAAATACTGCCGTGCTGCTGCAACTGCTGGAACCAAAATGACTATTTGGGGCTGCTCCCCTACTCGGAAAATGCTGATACTCTGGAATCGGTCTCTACTCACAATACCTGTAATATTCCTAATTAGCGACAACTAATTGGAATATTCGATTTTGTTTAGTTTTGCCGTCTATAGTTTATAAATAAATAAAAAGTGAGTGGAGAGGGTCTAACTCACTTAAGACAAATAAAACACCCTCCTAGTAGCACAACGTTGTGACTTAAGGGGGAGCCAAGGGGGCCAAGCACCACGTAGAGAGGAGACCCACGTTAGCTCTAGAAGCTTCTGCGCAGGAGAGGTTGGGCACGTGGCAAGAGATGGAGGCTACGTTGAGGAGATGGCCTTAGGGTTGGAGGAAGGCCAACGTTATAAAAGAGGGAGGAGCCTTCTCATTTGAGGCATTCTGTTGTTGATGATATTGAGCTAGATGTTTGTCTTTTTGATCACGCTGACTGTTTAGCCTGTCTAAAGCACTGTTTAGTGCATTAAGTGTCTCCGGTCAGAGATCTCACCCTTATCCCTGGGGGACTTCGAGTGCCTGCTCGGGCAAGGTTATTTCTTCAATATTTTGTGAGAGGTTTTGTTGTTTGGGATTGCTACGGAGTTGGGCTTTCATAGAGACTGCGCAGTCACTGGGAGAGAGGACGCAGTCCATTTTGGAGGTGCTTTGGATCGGGATTTCTGCAGGAGATTGAGCCGAGATTTTGAGCAGAGGATCAGCCTTTGCCTGTTGGAGGATTTTGGTGGAGTTTGAGGTGATGTTTCAGTCATTCTCATTTAGCCTCTGTGCAGAGCCTTGGAGGCCAGCGTAATTCCCCAAGGGGGTGTTTTCTGGGGTTGGCCATTTTTTATATGGTTTCTGGGTTTTGTCGGGATTGGTGAGTAGAGGAGGATTGCAGATTTTTAGTTCATTCCAGCAAGGGGATCAGCCCCTAGTCTTTAGTTCATTCCAGCAGCAGCAGCTACACGGCAGTTTTCCAGCAGTTGGGATGCAGTTCAGAGAGCAGCCATTTCCTGTATATTCTGAGAGTGTTTCTTCACTTGCCTTGAGCAAGATTAGGTGCCATCACTCTGATCACCTATTGTACTTCATTATACTTCTCAGATTAATAAAATGGCTTAGCATTTCCTCTCTATGTTTCTAGATGAGTTGTCGTATTTTCTTTCTTTACTACTATATATCTGCTGCACTGTTATTTTATATATTCTTGAGCATTCTAGTTCTATACCACTTGGTGTGTTTATATTGCACTCTTAGACAGAGTCTGGAAAGGGCTAGGTAGCCTCCGGATCTCATCCTCTTTTTAGAGGCGGAATATCCGGTAAATGCCCTCCCAGTCCATCTCTGGTTGGAGTTTGCCCTGTTTTAGAGATATCCCTGAAACAGGATATTACAATGGTATCAGAGCATAGTTCTGGCTCAGCCTGTGGTCTATGACACCAAGGAAGAGACCATATATTTTTTACAGAGGCAAGAAGTACAAAGACCGTGAGCGTAGGTTGGATAACACCTACGGAGAGGGAGACTGTGTTCGGGTGGTGGACATAGAAGAGGAGGAGCCTGTGACAGACGCAGAACAGGAGGAGCTTGTGTTAGATTCAGAGTAGAGAGAGCCGATGGCAGATGATACTGAGGCCAAACAGTTTGGGGAGGCACTCCTCAAATCAGTGCAGGATTTAGCCAGACAGATTGAGGTGATGGGTCAGAGATTCACCGCTGTAGAGGCTAGACAGCGTGAGACCCCACGGGTTTTCCAGGTAGGAGAGGGATCAGGTACATCCCACCATTTTCCGGAGCATGGTGCTACTCAGCATGATACTCCTTAGCCGATGGCTTCACGTGCACCTACCCGCTCTACCATGCCCACTTTCTTGGGAGCAGACACAGGGGCAGGAGCCCAGCAGGAGGCAGAGCCTGGACACATGGGCGAGTATTTTGCAGAGTATCGGGCCTATGGGCAGGAGTTCAGGGATGCTCTCTCATTTCGGGATTTCGTTCAGCTCCAGCGGGATAGTAGACCCCGCGACCATCATAGAGGCCACTGACATTATCATGATGGAGATTCCCACCGCACATCTAGCAGATTCCATTTGCCTACGTTTGATGGCTCATCAAACAGTTGGGCAAAGTCTTGGGTGGAGAAGCTAGACATCTATTTCCAGCTCAACCAGATATTGAAGACGGAGACCATCAAGGTGGCGACATTACATTTGGATGGTGAGGCCCAGCACTGGTGGTTCCATGGGATGGTCACACTCGAGCATGCTACAGTGACGACATATGCCGAGTTTACCAGGAGGTTGATGGAGCGATTTGACTGGAGGGATCCGAAACAACACTTTGTTGAGCTGACGAGGCTCAAGCAGACTGGGAGCCCAGAGACATATATTGCAAATTTCTTGAGGGTTTCAGTGATGGTGCCAGATCTATCCGCAGCACGGATGATCTATATGTTTGTGGAGGGGTTAGCAGAGCCACTTCAGGGTCTATTCAGGTCTACTAGACCAGCGACACTTCAGGATGCTATCAGCAGGACCCGAGACTTACAGGATACATTGCCCAGGACTCGGACACCTTACCCCCAGAGACAGGGTTTCTAGCCCAAGGGGAAGGATGTGAGGATTCCGCCTCCAAAAGGGAATCCGGGACAGGCACAGATAGATGATGATGCCAGGAGGGAGTTGAGGAAGAAGAGGTTGTGCTTCAATTGTCAGGAGCCGTGGGCACTAGGGCATAGGTGTGCTGCTGGCAAAGCACACTTCATTGAGGTCTTCTCCAATGATAGCGGGGAAGAGGATGAGGAGGATGATGAGGAGGCAGGAGATAGTTAGACAGCCCAGGATCAGTTGTTGCTTCCACCTCCAGGGACAGGAGGTGCAGCTTTTCCACCCACAGGAGGGACCCTTGCAGCTTTGCAAGGAGTTCACAAGTATTTGACGTTGCGCGTATGAGGGACAGTACGTGGCCAGCGAGTGTCAGTTTTGGTTGACAGTGGGGCAACCACAACTTCATTGATGCACAGATGGTTGAGCGGAGAGGTATACCGACCAAGAGGAGGGACCCTTGCAGCCTTGCGAGGAGTTCCCAAGTATTTGACGCTGCGCATACGGAGGACAGTACCTAGCCAGCGAGTGTCAGTTTTGGTTGACAGTGGGGCAACCCACAACTTCATTGATGCACAGATGGTCGAGCGGAGAGGTATACCGACCGAGAGCTTTGACGAATTTTTAGTTTTGGTCCCAGGAGCCCAGACGATGTAGTGTGCCCGGTATGTTCCAGAGTTGGCAGTGACGATGGGTACCTACACTGTGACCGATCACTTTTTCGTGGTCAACATACCAGATACCAATGTGGTATTGGGTGTTCAGTGGTTGATTACTCTGGGGAAGGTCACCACGGATTAGAGACGGAGTGGGATGACAAGAATACTGGGAAGCATGAGAAGATCCGCGGGATGCACACTTACCCACCTCAGACAGTTTCGGCACACCGGATGGAGGCAGACATCCGGAAGGGAGACATATAGTGGGCGGTTGAGTTGCGGGCATCAGAGGCAGAGACCACCGGTCGAGCAGTTCATCCGGATATACAGGCTATCCTTGACAGGTATGATGTAGTGTTTGGGGATATACCACCAGGTCGGCCACCGGACCGAGGGTTTGAGCACACCATTGAGCTTGAGCAGGGTATTCAGGTGGTGATCACTACCCCCTATAGGCATCCCAAAGCCTATCGGAATGAGATTGAGCGGGCCATTCAGGAGTTGCTGGCTCTTGGGCACATCAGACCGAGCACGAGTCCGTTTGCTTCTTCCGTAGTGTTGGTGAAGAAGAAGGACGACACCTTGAAGATGGGCATTGATTACAGGGCTCTGAACAAGAAGACCCTGAAGAACAGGTATCCTATACCCAAGATCGATGAGTTGATGGAAGAGCTGAGAGGAACCAAGTTCTTCTCGAAGATTGATTTGAGATCAGGGTACCATCAGATTCGCCTGAGGGAACAGGACATTCCCAAGACCGCCTTCAGGTGTCATTATGGGCACTTTGAGTTTTTGGTTATGCCTTTTGGGCTGACCAATGCACCAACCACCTTTCAGTCTTGCATGAACCATATCTTCCGCAATCATCTGAGGAAGTTTGTATTGGTCTTCTTCGATGACATACTCATATATAGCAGGACTTGGGAGGAGCATCTCCAGCATATAGAGGCAGTACTACGAATCTTGGAAGAGTAACAGTTCTATGCTAAGCTCTCCAAGTGTGAGTTTGGGATGACGGAGATGTTGTATTTGGGTCACATTATTGGAGTGGATGGAGTGAGGGTCCATGAAGAGAAGATTAGAGCCATCACAGATTGGCCGGAGTCGAGGAACGTGACGGAACTTCGAGGGTTCATTGGGATATGTACCTATTACAGGAAGTTCGTCAGAGGGTTCTCACAGCTTGCTGCACCCCTTAAATATTTGACGAAGAAGGGGGCATTCAGTTGGTCAGATACAGCGCAGCAAGCCTTTGATAGGCTCAAGGAGGTGATGAGTAGCTACCCAGTGCTTGCATTGCCGGATTTTACGCAGCCATTTGTCTTGAAGTGTGATGCGTCGAGAGAGGGGATCGGCGCAGTATTGATGTAGGGAGGACACCCTATAGCCTTTGAGAGCCGGAAGCTCCTTCCACACGAGAGGTTGTATTCTATATACGACAGGGAGATGTTGGCCATCATGCATGCCTTGACCAAATTCCGGCAGTATTTGGTAGGGCACAGGTTCAGGGTAAGAACTGATCACAACAGCCTCCGGTTCTTTTTGGAGCAGAAGCAGCTACAGGAAAGGCAGCAGAAGTGGATCAGTAAGATCCAAGCATATGACTTTGACATTGAGTATGTCAAGGGTAAGAATAACGTGGTAGCAGATGCCCTTTCACGTAGACCAGCCACGTTATCTCTTATGAGCTTGGATACAGATTGGAGGGCTCAACTTTTAGTGGAGTACTCCAAGGACAGATTTGCATGTGAGGTGCTAGATGGATAGGTGGCGGATGACAGGTACAGGGTGGTTGATGAGATCATCTACTACAGGGACAATATCTTCTTGACTGAGGAATCTCAGCTTAAGAAGAAGATACTCCAGGCATCACATGATTCTCCATTGGCAGGCCATCAGTAGTTTACCAAAACCTACAGGGCCATTAGAGAGAGGTTCTCATGGAAGGGCCTCAAGCAGGACGTAATCCAGCACATCAGGGAGTGCGATGTTTGTCAGAGGAACAAGGGGGAGATGAGTCATCCCGCAGGACTGTTGTAGCCTCTTCCCATTCCGGAGGGGAAAGGGGAGAGCATATCGATGGACTTCATCACAGGGTTGCCCATGGTGCAGGGCAAGGATTGTATCTTTGTCGTCGTTGACCGGTTGACAAAGTATGCGCACTTTTTCGACATATCCGCGCATTACACAGCAGCACAGGTGGCCGAGCTGTTTTTCAGAGAGGTTTTCAAGCTGCATGGTCTTCCTAAGGCCATCATCAGTGACAGGGACAGCCACTTCATGGGCGGATTTTGGCAGGAGCTTTTCCGGCTGGTGGGGACGGAGTTGAAACTAAGTACCAGTTATCACCCACAGACAGATGGACAGACGGAGAGTTAACAAGTGGCTGGAGGGCTACTTGCGTAACTATGTCAGTGGGCAGCAGCGAGCATGGTTGAGATGGTTGCATTTGGGGGAGTACTGCTACAACACGACACATCACATGTCCATTGGTATGTCACCGTTTTATGCTTTGTATGGGTATCATTCCTTATCTTTTGTTGATGTGATGTTCGGTGCTAGCAAGGCTCCTAGAGCCAAGATTTGGATCCAAGAGAGTCAGGACATCCTCCGAGCTCTCAAGGACAATATGGCTATAGCACAAAACCAGCAAAAGTTGTATGCCGACAGAGGTTGGGTGGAGAGACAGTTTGAGGTAGGGGACTTGGTCTACCTACAATTACAGCCATACCGACAGTCGTCGCTAAAGCAGAAGGGAGCTGAGAAGCTCAAGCCTCGCTTTTATGGGCCATACAGGGTGATACGCCGGATTGGGAAGGTTGCGTATGAGTTGGAGTTGCCCCAAGGCAGCAAGATCCACAACGTTTTTCATGTATCATGCCTAAAGAAGGCGCTGGGGCAGCAAGTGACAGTGACAGAGGAGCTACCACCCACGAATGATGAGGGGCACTTGGTGTTGCAGCCAGAGGCTATTATTGATACCAGGGAGAGGCAGATACGGAGCAGGACAGCCCGGGAATTCTTGGTGAGGTGGAAGAATTTGCCGAATGAGGATGCCACTTGGGAGAGTGAGAAGATTTTGCAGCATCCATCACTTCAGTTGCTTGAGGACAAGCAAGATTTTGCCGGGGGAGACTGTAATATTCCTAATTAGCGACAGCTAATTGGAATATTCGATTTTGTTTAGTTTTGTCGTCTATAGTTTATAAATAAATAAAAAGTGAGTGGAGAGGGTCTAACTCACTTAAGTGAAATAAAACACCCTCCTAGTAGCACAACGTTGTGACTTAAGGGGGAGCCAAGGGGGCCAAGCACCACGTAGAGAGGAGGCCCACGTTAGCTCTAGAGGCTTCTGCGCAGGAGAGGTTGGGCACGTGGCAAGAGATGGAGGCTACGTTGAGGAGATGGCCTTAGGGTTGGAGGAAGGCCAACGTTATAAAAGTGGGAGGAGCCTTCTCATTTGATTCATTCTGTTGTTGATGATATTGAGCTAGACATTTTTTCTTCTTGAGCACGCTGACTGTTTAGCCTGTTTGCAGCACTGTTTAGTGCATTGAGTGTCTCCGATCGAAGATCTCGCCCTTAGCCCCGGGGGACTTCGAGTCCCTGCTCGGGCAAGGTTATTTCTTCAGTATTTTGTGAGAGGTTTTGTTGTTTGGGTTTGCTGCAGAGCTGGGATTTCATAGAGACTGCGCAGTCACTGGGAGAGAGGACGCAGTCCATTTTGGAGGTGCTCCAGATCGGGATTTCTGCAAGAGATTGAGCCGAGATTTTGAGCAGAGGATCAGCCTTTGCCTGTGGGAGGATTTTGGTGGAGTTTGAAGCGGTGTTTCAGTCATTCTCATTTAGCCTCTGCGCAGAGCCCTGGAGGCCAGCGTAATTCCTCAAGGGGGTGTTTTCTGGAGGTTTTCGGGGGTCGGCCATTTTTGATATGGTTTCTGGGTTTTGTCGGGATTGGTGAGTAGAGGAGGATTGCAGATTTTCAGCTCATTCCGACAAGGGGATCAGCCCCTAGTCTTCAATTCATTCCAGCAGTAGCAGCTACATGGCAGTTTTCCAGCAGCTAGGACGCAGTTCAGAGAGCAGCCATTTCCTGTATATTCTGAGAGTATTTCTTCACTTGCCTTGAGCAAGATTAGGTGCCATCACTCTGATCACCTATTGTACTTCATTATATTTCTCAGATTAATAAAATGGCTTAGCATTTCCTCTCTATGTTTCTGGATGAGTTGCCGTATTTTCTTTCTCTGCTATTATATGTCTGCTGCACTGTTATTTTTATATATGCTTGAGCATTCTAGTTCTATACCACTTGGTGTGTTTATCTTTCACTCTTAGACAGAGCCTGGAAAGGGCCAAGTAGCATCCGGATCTCGTCCTCTTTTCAGAGGCAGAATATCCGGTAAATGCCCTCCCAATCCATCTCTGGTTGTCGTGTTTTAGAGATATCCCCGAAACGGGATATTACAATCTAGGAGGTCTACTCTGCCCAAGATACTTTGGACAAAGGTTTCCCACTCATCCGTGACTGCATTGAGGGCAGTCTTGACTATCACAGCATCATCTACCGTTGCACCCATTGCAGTCAGCTGATCTTTGATTGACTGCAATCTGAAGAGGAAGTGCTCCATGTCTTCTCCCTTGGTCATCATAAATGACCTCATTTGGGTCTCCAACAACATTTTCTTTGGACAGACTTTCCCTCATACAGGGAAATCAAGGCCTTACACATCTCGTTAGCTGTCTTCTTCTCAGCTACGTGTGGTACCATATGGTCCTTGATACCATCCATTATCAACCGTTTGGCATGCCCAGCAGCTTCCTTATGCTTCCGAAGGAGATCCGCATCTGTCGGTGTGGCCAGAGTCTACACTACATGGTCTCTTAGATTATATGCCTCAAGGACAATCAAGATCCTTGCCTTCCAAACTAAAAAGTTGGAGAGGCCATCCAACCTATCCTAATCACGCAATGCATGAGGAGCCATCTTCTCAGAATGTGTCAGAACTTCCTTTTTTCTTTGCTAGAGAAATGGATCTAAGGCCCTTGGTGAAATAGGTACCTTCTGCTCCCTCTGACACTTGATTTCCCTCCTTGGAAATCTACCAAATCAACTATGATTCAGCTTATTCTTTGACCCTCTGACCAAACTGTAAGTTTCCTTTAGCAAGAAAATTTCTGAGAAGCTGATCTCCTCCCACTCTTTGTCACTTGTGTTAAGGCTAAAATCTGAAACTTCATAATTTTTTACCCCACCAGCTCTTCTGAATTTCTGCAGTTTTTCTGAAGTCTTGTCTGGATCTGACAGATTCAGATTTGAATCACATTGGCTGGCTTCAGACTAAACAGCGTTGTTTCTGAGCTGCCTTGGCGCAGTAATTGTGTGGGCTTGCTAGGACACAGTGCTGGACAGCGTCACCCTTCCCTCTGCATGAATCTGCTCCTGAAAACTGCGTTGTCCCTTCAGATTTGTGTTTCTACTGCTTTCTGCAACTAGATCCTTCAGACTCTCCTGTTGGTGACCCTCCTAGATCTGCAATTGCTCTGATACCATGTAGAAATTTCTGAATCTTATATCTTATGCAGAAATTATTATTGTTAATCCAGTTAAGCTCCTCCTACTTAGATAAGTTATTAACTGAATAAATTCAAGTTAACATCGAAGCAAAACACATAACAGATCTCTACCAATCCAGAACTAAAATAAGCACATGCACACATTGACAAAGTGACATGGTTATTTTTGGACAAATAGTCCCCAGAAAAACCCAATGTGGGAAAACCGGTCTCTGGCTGCTGGAGGGTTCTATTATTAAAAATATTTCTGAATACACAAATCTGGGTTCCAGATTTGCAAAACCCGACAGAGATAATGCTAGATCTACAGCTCACTGGCTGATCTAGGGCCAAAATAATGATTGATCCACACCCTCAAATGGGATTTATAGAACTTAGCCAAGATTAGGGCCTAGAAACCCCAGCGCTATCCCTGAAAAGCTCCGTGTCAGCCTCTGAAGCCCCTGAAAGCCTCTGCGTCAGCCTTGGAAGTCCTCCAAACCCTCAGCGCTGCTCTGGAAGGGACTGCATTACCCCAGACTGGGTGATGCAATCACTACATGCCCCTGAAGGGTCTGTGCGTAACCCTTGAGGGTTTCCTGCTGAAAATCACATTGTACTGGGAGAGATTGCATTGTCCTTGTTGCTGCTGTTGTTGCCTTCCTCTGCGTTGTCCTTGACCTGATCTCTACCTCTTGTGTATTCTAGACCTCGAGATCAGATCATCACCTTGGTCTAATTTCCCCTCTCTGTAGCTAAAACACTTCTAAGTATTCTTAGCAAACCCTGCCCTAGAATCTCAGCTTAGCTTTAGTGCTCTGCCTCTGTGTGTGTTACAATTGACCCCAAGCCTTTCCTTTATACTTTTCTCGTTGACAAATCAATGCCCATGATCAGATCTTGAATCAATGGCTAAGATTAAAAGAAAGCTTGATCCGTGTGACTTAAGATAATTTCATCACATGCTTAATTAAATTCTCTTTAATTATTTAAGTTCCCTAAGTTTTAACTTAGGAAATACATTAAAATAATTAATTAATTTAATATCTCCTAAACCAGATGAAATTTCCCAAATCCATTTCTGGGTCTTGTAGATCAAGTGTACTCTAGTCCCTCCACAAAATTTGGGAGCTAGAGCATAACTGATGCTACCCCAAATACACAAAATCTCAACAGGGACAAGTGGAGCAGTGGGTGCAGAAGATCACAGTGAAGTAGAGGGCAATGCTGAGACGTTGTAGAGGGAGCAACGCAGTGCAGAGGCAGCAGCAGTGTAGAAGCAGCAGCGCAGAGGCTGATGGGACTTCAACAACGCAGAGAGGCAGTGCTTACGCAGTGCAGAGTTGTAGCAGCGCAGTAGCTCCAGGAGGACAGCACAGAGAAGTAGCCAACGGAGCTTCATTGATGAGATGCAGCCCGACTTGTCTGTCAACGACTAGGTAGGAGTCTTTCAGTTGCTTACTTCTTAGTAACTGAGTTGCAGTGCAGCAGTTAGCAGTGGCAGTGCTATGGGCAGCATGATGCATCAAATTGAGAGGGAGCTGCAGTACAGATGTAGTAGTGCCAGTAGCAGTGACATCAGCAGCAGGCCAAGCATCAGCAGCACAGAGACCGATGTCGGGATCTTGCGATACATGGTGTGGATATATTGTTAGAGCACATTCCGTGCTAAGAGGGAGTGTTGACATTTTGAGGTAGCATCGGCTGTGTACTAGCCCTGAAATTTTGTGGAGGGGCTAAGACACACAAGACCTCCAAAACCCAGAAAGCATTTGGAGAAATTTCATCTGGTGTGTGAGATATTAAAATAATTATTTTTTTTAATAAGGACCCTAAGTCTAACCTAGGGAATTAGAAAAATTAAATTGAATTAATTAAACACATGTGATGAAATGTTCTAAGTGACGCAGATCAAGCAATCTTTTAATCTAAGCCGTCGATAAGAGATTAAACCACAGTCGTTGATGTGTCAACGAGAAAAGTATAAAGGAAAGGCTTGGGGTCAGTTGGAGACACACACACAGAGTCTAAGAGATCAAATTCTTCTGGCGGAGCAGTGCTCGGACGAAGATCAGATCTGAGTGACTCAGAGTTGCAGTGAGGGGAAAATGCAGTGATTGGCCAGGAGGGCCAAGAGTACAGTGCAGAGCAAGGACAACAGAGACGCAGTGGAGACAACGCAGCCATCAGAGGGTGTGATGCAATCCCTCAAGAGGGTGACGCAGGCCCATGCAAAGGTAGCACAACATCTCCTAGCAGAAGTCCGAAATTCTGCCGGAAGCAAGGATTTTTGATCGAGCAGGGCTGAAACCGAGATCCGGAAGAAGTAGATCCATGTAGAGCTAGGCTGACGCAGTCCCTCAGCCTAGGCTATGTAGGCTTACGCAGTAGCTGCGCAGAGCTAGCTGGGGTTTCACCAGTTGCTCATCCGGATCAGCTGGGACTTGCGAGAGTGAGGTATATCTCACATTTTCTCTGATTGCCAAGGTTTTCTCTATTGGGTTAGCTGAGTTTATGGCACCCTAGATTTACTGAGAAACTGCCGCTTAATAATAATAAACCCTCATATCTGCTGCACCGGTTTGCCCACATTGGGTTTTTCCGAGGACATTTGTCCGAAAAATATGTCACTTTGTCATATGAGAGTGCTATTCAGTAAATGATCTATATGTGTAGGATGTTAATTGTATTTACTTCGTTGTTAATTTTGAATATTCAGATTAATAGCTTGTATGTTTAATCAAGTAGGAGAAGTAAATCGAGATTTAACAATAGGCTTTCTTAGTTAAGAAATTTTCACATTAGCGAGGAATGTGCTCTAGCAATACACTTCACCCCGAAGTACTGCTCTGATCTCTGGCATCGGTCTCTGCGCTGATGCTTGGCCTGCTACCCTTCATCACTGCCCTACTGCTGCTCTCTGTAATACTGCCCATGACTCTGCCACCGTCACTGTTGCATCCGTACTGCAACTCCCTCTCAAATTGCTGCATCATGCTGCCAACTGTTGCACTGCAACTCAGTTGCTGAGAGTAAGCAACTGAAGCACCCTTGCCTAATGACAAACAAGTCAGTCGGGTTGCATCTCATCACTGAAACTCCTTAGGCTGTTGCTCTGCGTTGTCCCCCTAAATCCACTGCGTTGTTGCAGCTGTGCACTGCGTAAGCATGCCTCCTCTGCGCTGTTGAAGACACATCAGCCCCTCTGCGCTGTTGTTGCCTTTGCACTGCGTTTCTCCCTCTACAACGTCCCAACCTTTGCCTCTAATTCATCCATGATCTTTGCACCCACTACTCCAGTCATTCCTTGCTACTGTCTTAAGGCTCCCGTAGCATGGATGTGATCGAAGAGATGGGATACTCAAGGACCGCGCCACCGCTCTCTAGCTTCTCTACAGATCAATATCGCCCCACCTCTGTGGTTCATGAGCGCTCATGGCTACGTCATCGTCAGAGCCATTGTCTTCTTTAGTTGTCGCAGCCTTGGAACTAGAAGCTTCCTTGTCCTTCTTCCTTTGAGGACAATTGTCGTCGAAGTGTCCAAGTTCACCACATTGGAAACATTTGATCTTAGATAGATCACGCTTTTTTTTCCCTTACTGCTTCTTAGATGCCAGGGTTGCATCTTCCTCTTCCTCCTTCTTCACTCTGCTTGATCCGGTGCTGGTCTACCTATTGGTCTTTCGACGAATTTCCTCTTGTCGGAGGATAGCGCACATATTGTCCCAATTTCGAAGGTCCACTCTGCCCAAAATGCTTTGGACAAACGTTTCCCAGTCCTCTGTGACTGGATTTAGAGCAGTTTTCAGCATGACGTTATCCTCCACCTTGACCCCCATGGCAGTCAACTGATCCAAAATCGACTGCAATCTGAAGAGGAAAGGATCAATTTCCTCTTCGTTGGTCATCATAAATAAGTTATAACCTCAATTGGCTCTCCAAAATAATCTTCCTCTAGACGGATTTCCCTTGATACAGTGTGGTTAAATCTTTCCACATCTCATTAGCCGTCTTCTTCTTGACTATGTGTGGTACCACATGATCCTTAACCCCGTCCATGATGAAGCGCTTGGCATGTGTCGCTGCTTCATTATGCTTCGCCAGGAGAAGAGCATCAGTTGGTGTAGCCAAGACACTCTGTACATGCTCCCGCAAGCCGTATGTCTCCAGGACTACCAGGATTTTGGCCTTCCAGATGGCAAAGTTGGACAGACTGTCCAACCTATCCTGATCACGCAGTCCATGTGGTGCCATCTGCCCAGAAATAATCTGTCAGAACAAATATTCCTTTCCCCACTTCTGTTGCTACCCTCAACAGAAACTCAGACCTAAGGTCCTTGACGAGAAAGGCACCCTCTGCTCCCTCTGACAACTGATTTCCTCCTTGGAAATTTGGCAAACACAACGAATCAGCTCTCTTTGATCACCCTACAACCGATCCTCAGATTTCTTTTGGCAATGAAATCTGTTGAGCATCTATTCTCCTCCCGCTCTTTGTCAACTTAGCTTAGGCACGATTCTGCACTGGCAAAATCTCCACCCCTCTAGCAACTGTTGAAGATCTGAAGCTTTGCTTTCAGTCCACGACAAATTTGCACAGCACTTGAAACTAGACTGCGTCACCATGGTTGGTCTCTGCATGAGCAGACTGGCTCAGCGCAGCCTCTGCGCAGCATAGGATGCTCCTGCGTCCCTCTGGAAGGCACTGCGTTGTCTCTGTGTCACCCAACTGGGAATGCGTCAGCCCCTACATGGCTCTTGCTGCCTCTGCATCCTTCTGGTGTTGTGTTGCCCTCTCTGGATTCTCTGCTGCTTCAGTTGCTCTCTGCAACACAAATTTCTTCAGTCGATTTGCTGGAGAGCCAGCTTGATCTACAACCAGTTTGATACCATGTGAAAATTTCTTAATCTAAGAAACCCTATTGCAATATCTTGATTTACAGCTCCTAAATGAATTAAGTTACAAGCTAATTTCTGAAATATTCAGTAAATCAACAAAGTAAATACAACTAGCAGCCTACACATTGTTGTCGCAAAGATTGTCCAGGCACCGCAACAACGGCTCAGATCAGGGGTTGTCACCTTTATCCCCAATCTCTCTATTTAAGCTGTCTCCTTGCAAGCTAAGGGAGGTAGACCCTATTAGAAATGAAGAGGAAAAATCCAGGAGACAGCTAAAACACCAAATACTTGATAAAATTAACGAGATTCCACAGATCTAAATTAGATTTCACGTTTAAAACCAGTGCCTTATGGAGTCAAACAAGATCCCGTTATGCAAATTACACGCAAGCAAATGACAATTAACTGCTGTGTATTAAAACACGATTGATCACAATGATATTTAATTGAAAACGCCACAACCATGAATAACTTGAACTCACAATAATATGTGAATGCCAAATATTTAAGATGTTCCAATTAATTTCGATCCAGACAAATCAAAGATTTTATATATTCACATTTAGGATAAAGTTTCAAAAGGTTTATTCGACTATAAAAGATGTTTTTTTTATTTTGAGAATTTTTATAATTTTTTATTATTTTTTGTTTTTTATCTTAAAACAAAAATTAAACTAATTCTAAAGAAAATACTAAAATTAAACTCTAACTACACAAAAAACGAAATCTAACTAAACTAAAGCTAAAAGTTAGAATCTAGAAATTAAACAAAACCTAAAAAAAAAACACAAATTAAAACTTAAACTAAGTCTAAATTAAACAAATTAAAACTAAAATAAAAACTTCAAATCTAACTAATAAAACTAAATCGAGTTACAATCTAAATCTAAAATTTAATAAAATTGAATCTAAACTAAACGAGTTCTAAAACTATGGTTAACTAAAATCGAAATCAATAAAAACTAAAACTCAAAAGCTATTAAAATTAAAATCTACTCTAATCTATTACTAACCCAAACAAATAAAAAAAAAACAAAACTAAGCCTAAACCATAAAATAAAAAAAAGGGGAACCGACTTCAGAAATTTTCAACGCATGTATGTATAAAATTTTTATGGCGTGCGCTTGTTGCTTTGTCGTTCTGCAGGTTGATTTGCACGGCGGGCAGAGGCACGATGCTGACGGCGAGGATAGATCAAAGTCAACGGCGTGAGGGGGAACGGTGCAGCTGGAGGTTCGACGTCACAATGGGAAATCACCAGCAGAGGTAAAGACAGGTTAACGTAGAAGATGGCAAATGGAGATCGATGGATGGCACAGCGTAAGGAAGGTGAAGTCGATGGACCGGAAGAATCTGGACGGCGATGGATGAATCGATGGGCAGATAGAGGGTTCGCGTGGAGAGAAAGGGTCAATGAGGAATTTGGGTTCGATGCAGAGAGAAATAGGAAGGGCGTGAAGAAAATTTCGGACAAGCAGGTAGAGGGATTCGATAGCAAAGACAAAAGGATAGACGCCTTGCAGATGTGGCTAAGGCATAGGGAAATCTGGACAGCGGACAGGATGGTGGAGAGATGAGTAAACGGCTCAGGCAGGAGTGGGAGCAGCGAATGCAGTGAGGGGCTTCGATGGAGTGATAGATGGCTGGTTGAATGAGAGTGAAATCGATGCAGTGAATAACCCAATACGTCCAGCAAAAATTGATAATTTTTTTTCTGTCAAAACCCAGACTTTGATCTTCCTTAAATCGAACGATACTCAGATTTATAATGCTCCTTAAAAATATCGCCCAGACTTTGCCCATAGTAGCAGTTTGAGGCTAGATCTGACCTTTGAAGGCTAGATCTGCCTTAGATCTTTAAAAAAAAAATTCCGATTTAAACTCACAACCTGCAAGAAACCAGCCAGATCTAAAGATATACACACCAAGAAAACGTTTAAACCCTTACAGTGTTAAAAATTTACAAATTTACAAACTAGTTTACAGATTTAAAACCCTCATGGTCAGATCTGAATCCATTTTAGCACAATTTTCAGAGATTTAAAATTTTTGGGAGAGGCACAAGCCTTAGAAAACCCTGCACACTTAGATCACCTTTTCAACCAACATGAGATTGTATACATCCTTAGAAAATCAAAATTTTGATAGTTCAAAACTATATCGTGATATAAGATGACCCAGTGAAGTGCTACTGTCCAGAAAAAAACAAAGGCAGAGAATGTTATATCTGTCTTGTGATTCATAGTACCAATAAAATTTAAAATGCAAAACTAGCCACTGTGGCCTACAAGAGCTTCTAAGAACAAGTGCATGATCCTGAGATCGGATGACTCAAGACTGACAAAGACCTCTAAATTTATAGGACAAAATCTCCAACGACTAGTTTGGGTGATCCTTGTCAAAATAATCTCGACCGTCGATCAGGTTTGATCATCTTTTAATCTGGATGGTTGAAATTATAATTTTGAGGAAAAAACGAATTTATGATTTAAATCCATTTTAATTAACTCAGAAATACTATTTTTGAGTTAATTACCCCAAAATTTTGACTTTGACTTAAACACCTAGGCCCAAGGGTCCAAAATTTCTTAAAATTCTCAAATATCCCTTGACCTGGGGCCTTTAACAAATCATTTTTTAAGGACCAACGAATTTTGCTTTTAAAGAATTTTATCCTAACTTAGAACCTTAAATTAATTAAATTCATGGCTTTTGATTTTTTAATTAATTTAATCAAAACTAATTTAAGAATCGAGAGGGATTAATTATCTTCCAACCCTTTATACAGATAATACATTTATATACATATGTATACCTGACTAGATATATACCTCAAATAAATACCAGTTCTACAACTCAAAAATATGATCTAGTAGACCAAGTAGCTCAAATTACTTTTACAAGGACTTGATAGAAAACACTAGGACTCACTTAGCATGCTGATGACAAAATCCACCCTACCTTTGGGGTGAGGCTGGAGGGAAAAACTCTGCCGATCACTTGCGTGAATCAGTGAGACAAAAAACCTCCTAGGATGGAAATCATCAACAACATACTAGGCTTACCTAGGTTGTTACATACATTGACGGTCTTACTTAGATCATTTACATCATAACATGCAGAATGGGTTTACATCATTTATAAAAACTGTCGTCTGGTGATGAAATCTGGATGACACGAGCCTCGAACATGATAAGTCCCATTTGAAAAAATGGGGGTGTACTGCTATGGGGTCGTTGACAAAGTGTGGTCAACACACATATAGATCAATCACTGAATAACATGCTCATATGACAAAGTGCAATTTTTTCGTACAAATGTCCCCGGAAAAACCCAATGCGGGAAAACTGGTGCAGCTAGTTCTAGAGGGTTTTCATTATTATGAAAAATCTGAGTACAACATTTCTGGGCACCAAACTTGGTTAGCCCTACAGAGAAAAACACAGCAAGCAATACCTCTATCTTCGGAGACAGAAAATATGGCTGATTCAACCCTCAGTGAGGAATTATGAATTCGAGCCCTTTCTGGCCCACCGGAAATCCCAGTGCTACTCTAAAGCCCTCTGCGTCAGCGTTTGTGTTTCTTTGGAAGGGCCTGCGTCACCCCTAAAGGGCTTACGCTGCCCCTGCGCTGCCCTGACTGGGCCTGCGTCAGCGCTGCGTGGCTCCTTCTGCCTTTGCGTTGCCTCTGCATGGCCTCTGCTGGACTGCGTAGCACCTCGATGCCTTTGTGTTATTCTGGTATGTTGCCTCTCTGCCACTGCTATACTCTTGGCCTGAGATAAAACCTCCCCTTGCCAATACTGCCCCTCGCCACACTGCACACTGCGAACTGCTTCTGAAAGTCTTAGCAAACCACGCCCTAGAATTCTAACTTAGTCTCAGTGCTCTGCCACTGTGTGTGTTCTCCAACTGACCCCAAGCCCTCTTCTTATACTTTTCTTGTTGAAACATCAACAACTATGATCTAATCTTGAATCTACGGCTAAGAAAAGAAGATGCTTGATCCTTGCGAATTAAGTCATTTTCATCACATGTTTAATTTAATTACCTTTAATCTTTTAATTTTCCTAAGTTAGACTAAGAGTCCTTAATTAAAAAGATTAGTTAATTAAATATCTCTTAAACCTGATGGAATTCTTCTAAATGTTTTCTGAGTCTTGGAAATCTCATGTACTCCACCTCCTCCACAAAATTTGGGAGCTAGAGCACATCCGATGCTACCCCAAAATCTCAACAAATACATTGGCAGAGAGGCACATCCGTACCAGAGCAGTGCAGAGACCCAACAAGGGTGACGCAGGCCTAGCTAGAGCAGCGCAGAGGCAACGTAGACTCAGCCAGGGCTTGTTTTCAGCAGATCCAGAAGATGTGAAGCAGCCACACTGAAAGGTGATGCAGTGACTGCGTAGGCACCTGTGGGGTTCTTCATCCTCAGCTGAATCAACCATATTTTCTATCTCCAAGAGATAGAGGTACATCTGCCGAGATTTTCTCCATTTGGGCAAACCATGTCTGGTGCCCTTGAATGTATTCAGAATTCTGCATAATAATAAAACCCTCTAGGAGTTGTTGCATCGGTTTTCCCGCATCGGGTTTTTCCGGGGACATTTGTCCAAAAAATATTGTGTCATTTGTCATGTGGGCTTTATTATTCAGTACTTGATCTGTATGTATCTGTACGCTGTAGTAGTGTTTACTTTGATGTTTTATTGAATATTTCAAAAAAAATAACTTGTTAATTAAATCAAACAGTGGGGTTTCTGTAATTTGGATTCAGAAATTTTCACAATCTCCAAAGGAGCAACATTTGTTGTGGAGGACAGACCAGAGTTGGGGGTGAGTTGTGCTTGGGGACATTAGGGGAATTATTGAAGAGATTTATGAGCTGTTTTTGGTTGGCATTTGCAGCAGAGTTTTGGGTGGTACGAATTTCCCAGCAAGGGGAGGAGCTCACTCTATTTGAGGGTGATTTTGGAAGGTTGGAATTAGACTCAAAAATTTCTAGGTTTTTATGGGTATTTGGAGGAGAGGTCCCAGTTAATTATGAAGAATGTTGTGGGTAATATTCTGGCCCGAAATCCCATTTTGTTCAGCAGTGCGTTTTATTACTCCACTAGTAGTTTGCACCATTTTGTGGGTTTTCCAGTGTGAAGGATTGGGACCAATTCCTTTCTGGGTCCTGTGGGAAAAATAAAAAGGAAGCTACAACAACATTTTCAGGCCAATCCGGGCATTCCAGCAGGGGATTTGAACCATTTTCAGATAGCAGCAGTGGCACAATTTCTGGGCAGCGCAGAGGCAGTTTTGGGGTCGAAGTTTCTACTCATTGGGGCATCTTTCTCACCTGGGTTTGCTTCAGCTTTCTTATGCAAGCCCAGGTGCACTTGTTCCTTGTTATTGTACTCCCATTTATTCCAGATTATAATAAAATGGCTCAGTTATTGTTCTTAAATTTGTGTTGGGTGTTTGGTGCTTTGTGTGTTAAAAGTTTTGGTCATTTTCTAGTTCATGCTTCAGTGATTCACTGCATAATTCCATTAGGAATATTACATATTTGATGATGGAACATACCATTGTGGAAAAGGTAAGACTGGTTATTTACATTATCTTGTTCACTGCATAATTCCATTAGGAATATTACATATTTGATGATGGAAGATACCATTGTGGAAAAGGTAAGACTGGTTATTTACATTATCTTGAAAGCACCCTTAAATAAGTTCCATTGTGAATTAAATTTATTCCATGCATAGTCTCTGCTATCCAGTGAAGGTTCAAGCTTACAGATACTAATACATTATTAAAACATTTAATAAATGCAAAGCAGGCACCTTGAGTAGATGTGGAATATCTTTCACAGATTTCAAAGTGTTATGCAGGGCAGGCATCATTTCATCACAATGATGGAACAGTGATATCTGTTGTAATAGTTATAGAAAAAAGCATGTTCTACTATTAATGAATGGAAAAACTGTCTTGCTTGGCTGAAAGTCAGATGAGATGCATAAATAAATTGCGGATACAGTGTTGAGACGATCATTCAAAATGTCGAGATCTAATATCGGCCTTAAGAACCAAGTCCTGGTCAGTCAAAAAAACATTTCTTAACTATCTAATATAACAGAAGTGCTAAATGAGAAGATCAAGTATAGTCCTAAAGCACCAATTCTTGGTCCTTAAGTACATTATAAAACATTTGCAGTGCTACTATAGTTGGTAGTGAGCCCATAAGTAATCAATATTAATTGTTCTTTATGACAATTCAAATCCTAAAAGTACAATTGAACTTATCATATATTACCTTAAAAGACGTCGGCCCATGACGGTTACACACTGAAAGCTCGGAATAGTGGTTTCACACCAAAAACAATTAAATCAAAGTGACACTATCACAATAATTCATAATGGTGTTTAATCAGTAGCAGATCACATAAAAAATGATTCAAGGATAGTGCTGAAAGTACCTTGTTAAACATGCCAAATAAAGAAAATCTGTGGCACAAAAGAAGCAATACATCAGGTTGTCATATTGCTTGCAAATAAATTCAATTATTTGTCATGCAGGACCCTACCCTTCCTTGGCTTTGCCAATGCCCATGCTGCTTGGATGCTTATCAACTTGAAAAATTTGCAAGGCATCATAACCTGTAGCATCAATTTTCAGAAATTTGTTTCTGCTGCTGATGCAAGGACTTTAATGTTCCCCATGGTCATGTTAGATAATTTGGCTTTAAAATAAGTATATATGAATGAGTCAGAGTGGATACAATGAGATCTCTGAAACCCTGTCAATTTTTATTGGTGCAGTGTCATATTCCTTCAGTTCAATAGTGTCGACAAGCATCTCTTGTTGTAGTATAGCAAGAAGGCCCCCAGCAGCACGAACTTGAACATCACTTTCAGTATTCATCATGGAATTCAGCTGCATTGAAGCAAAGATCCCAAAATCTTAAGAACTAATGACCGATAAATATAACATTCATCAAAGGACAGATATTAAGCTTTGAGCATAGCATGAGAAAGAACCAGAGGTAAATCCCTGGAAAGAGAGGACTAAATATGGTCTTGACCGTAACCAGTTAATTCATAAAAGAGAAATTGAAGGAAACTTATCAAAGATACAACGTTAGTTAAAAAATATATAGATCAATAAGAAATTATATTTCCTAGGCTGTTCTGCTGAATATTAAACTTATTGCCTATCATTTAATGATGATCCACAAAGTCAAAACGGGTATCATGTCAATGAACTCGTCATCTGGATTACTCTTACAATTAGGACTGCTTACAGCTTGGATTGGGGAAGCCACAATACAAAATGCATTTTAATACTACTAATGGATTTGAAGGAGACTGTTCAAGATATACGATAACTCCTCTGACGAATTCATAAGTAAAAATGACAAAATGAAATGAAAAGAATTACATTAATTGGGATAAGATACACGGATACACAAACTTCAAACTCCCCAAAATCTCAAATTCCCAGGCCTTTCACGTTTAAATTGGATACAAAGATTGTTATTCCTCACATTTTAATGTGGCACTAGGAGACTTGGTCAAAGATTACCACTCAACACTAATTTTGCACTTTCATAATTAGCTAATACAATATAGAGCGTACAGATGCATACATTGCAGCAGTCTCCTTTGTTACTTGCATATTGCTATTATGTTTTTTTTCTTCTGTGAGTGATTTTGGCTCTGTTGTTTTGTTCTCATGTCAATTATGTTGGGAAGGGTTGGTGTCATATCGAAGTCACCCACTCTAGGATATGTTCTATATTGGCATTATAATCACATGGGATTTAGAATTTGGATGCCAAAATAACGGGTCCATGTTATAACGCACAAACCTACACTACAGTATTCAGTGAAGACACTAAACAAATTTGAACACAACACCCATTATCATCATATTATTCATGCCTATTGCTTCCCATTGGAACTTTCTCAACCTCAAGGGAGTATCCCATTAGGGGAATTTAGAGGTCTAAAATGGGTCTCCCAAGGGAAACAATATATATCGAACGGAGACATATCGATGGACATGTGAAAAGTGGTGTTGTAGCAGTACTCTCCCAAATGCAACCAGCGTAGCCACACCTTCTGCTGCCCCGTGACATAGTTCCACAAGTAGCCTTCCAACCGCTAGTTCACTATCTCTGTCTGCCCATCCGTCTGAGGGTGATAACTGGTACTTGGAGTCAACTCTATACCCACCAAACAAAAGAGCTCCTGCCAAAAGCCACCCATGAAACGGCTGTCCCGGTCACTAACAATGGTCTTCGAAAGACCATGCAATCTGAAGATATCCCTGAAGAACAACTCCACTACCTGTGCTGCTGTATATCGTGTTGATATAGCGAAGAAGTGTGCATACTTTGTCAGTCGATCAACGACCACAAAGATGCAATCCTTGCCCTGCACCGTGGTCAACCCCGTGATGAATTCCATCGAAATTCTCTCCCATTTCCCCTCCAGAATGGGAAGTGGTTGTAGTAATCCTACTGGATGGCTCATCTTTCCTTTGTTCTGCTGACACACCTCGCACTCCCTGACATGCCAGAGTACGTCCTCTTTGAGGCCTCTCCAAGAGAACCTCTCCTTGATGGTCCTATAGGTCTTGGTGAACCCTTGGTGGCCTAAGAATGGTGAGTCATGGGAGGCACGCAGTACCTTTTCCTTGAGCTGAGAGCTCCCAGTCAAGAATATCCTATCCCTGAAGTATATCACCTCATCCATCACCCTGTACCTGTCATCTGTGATCTGACCATCCAATATCCCACAGGAAAAACGGTCCTTGGAGTACTCTACCAGTAACTGAGCCCTCCAGTCTGTGTTTAGGCTCATCAGAGACAGCACTGTCGGTCTGCGTGATAGAGCATCAGCCACCACGTTGTTCTTCCCTTTGACATACTCAATGTCAAAGTCATACACCTGGATCTTGCTAACCCAATTCTGTTGTCTCTCCTGCAACTTATTCTGCTCTAAAAAGAACCGGAGGCTGTTGTGGTCAGTCCTCACCCTGAACTTGTTCCCCACCAAGTACTGTCGAAACTTGGCCAGTGCATGCATGATAGCCAGCATTTCCTTGTCATATATGGGATACAACCTCTCATGCGGCAATAGCTTCCTACTCTCGAAAGCTATGGGGTGGCCCCCCTACATCAAGACTGCACCCACCCCCTCTCCTGAGGCATCACACTCCAAGACAAAAGCCTGCATGAAATCCGGAAAAACCAAGACTGGACAGCTGCTCATCACCTCCTTGAGCCTGTCAAAGGCCCTCTGCACTGTGTCCGTCCAACTGAATGCCTCCTTTTTGGTAAGATCTGTGAGGGGTGCAGCAAGTTGGGAAAACCCCTTGACGAACTTTCAGTAGTAGGTGCAGATGCCCTACAAACCCCTAGAGCTCAGTCACATTCCTCGGTTCCGACCAAACCCGAATGGCCCAGATCTTCTCCGCGTGGACTCTCACTCCGTCCACCCCAATGATATGCCCCAAATAGAGCATCTCTGTCAGCCCAAATTCGCATTTGGAGAGCTTAGCATAAAAATGTTGCTCCTCCAAAATGCGCAATACAACCTCAATGTGTTGTAGGTGCTCCTCCCATGTCTGGTTGTATATCAAGATATCATCAAAAAATACCAACACAAACTTCCTCAACTGACCACAAAACATGTGGTTCATACAAGACTGGAAGCTGGTCAGTGCATTGGTTAGCCCGAAGGGCATCACCAAAAACTCAAAATGGTCGTAGTGACATCTGAAGGCCGTCTTGGGGACATCCTCGTCCCTTACTCGGATCTAATGGTCGCCCAACCTCAGATCAATCTTCGAGAAGAACTTTGACCCCCTCAGCTCATCCATCAGCTCATCAATCCGCAGGATGGGGTATCGGTTCTTCATGGTTTTCTTGTTGAGAGCTCGATAATCGATGCACATCCTCAGTGTGCCATCCTTCTTCACCAGTACAACAGAAGAAGTAAATGGGCTAGTGCTGGGTCGGATGTATCCCAGCGCTAAGATCTCATGAATAGCTCTCTCAATATCATCCCTGTAGGCTTTGGGGTGCCTATAGGGTGTAGTAAACACGGCCTGAATGCCCTGCTCAAGCTCAATGATGTGCTCAAACCCCGATCCGGTGGCTGCCCTGGAGGTATATCCCCAAACACTGTAGCATATCTGTCCAAAATCAACTGCACATCTGCGTGAACTTCCTGTCCTGTAGCTCCTGCCTCTGAAATACGCAGCTCCACTACCCACTCTATATCTCCTTTCCAGAAGCCTGCCTCCATCTGGTGTGCTGAAACTGTCTGCAGGAGATAAGTGTGCATGCCTCGTATCATCTCATGCTTACTGCTTTTCTTGTCTGTCCACTCCATCTCCAGAGTCTCCCAGTCCGTCGTGACCTTCCCCAACGTGATCAACCACTGCACTCCCAATATCACGTTGGTGTCCGAAATGTCTACCAAAAAGAAATGATCCGTCATAGTGTAAGTCCCCATGGTCACTGCCAAACGCCGATACATATCTAGCACACTGCATAGTGTTGGCACCTGGTACCAGTACTGAAAATCCATCAAAGCTCTCGGTCGATATGCCCCTCCGCTCTACCAATTGTGCATCAATGAAGTTGTGGGTGGCCCCACTATCAACTAGCACTGAAACACGTTATCCCTGCATGGTGCCCTGAACACGCAGTGTCAAATACTTGGGAACCCCTCACACAGAAGCAAGGACTCCCCCAGTAGGTGCAAACGTTGCCCCTCCTGCTCCTGGGGGTGGAGGTGGTGGATGATCCCCTCGCTGCACTACAACGCTGCCTCCTGCCTCTATCTCCTCATATGCATCTTCTTCCCCGTCATTGTCGAAGAAGACCTCTATGTAGTGTGCCTTCCCTGCAGCACATCGATGTCTTGGTGGCCACGACTCCTGGCATGTGAAGCATAGCTTCCTCCGTCTCAAGTCTCTCCGGGTATCATCGTCCAATGGCCCCCGGCCTGGGTTCCCCCTCTGTGATATTCCCAATTAGCAATAGCTAATTGGAAATATTAATTTTTGACTATTTCACTTTAATAAAGTTAAGTTAGAAATAAAGTGAGTGAAGAGGGACACTTATCTCACACTTAGGATAAAAATCATTTCCTAAAGTCACTTGGAGACATGTTTATTTGGCAGCATGGGGCCTAGAGGACGAAGTGGAAGTTTGGAGGAGATGTCAGCGTGGGCAGCGTGGGCCCAAGTCAGCGCAGAGCTAGAGGGACAGCATGGCTCAAGGAGACAGCGCAGTTGGTGGTGGGGCTTAAGTGAGAGCAAGGCTCTCCAAGCATAAAAAGGGAGAGAGGCTCCTAATTTTGATCATTTTGATTATGCATCTATGTTATTTGTCTTTTGACATTGAGCACGCTTTTGCTGTTGAGCAAATTCTACAAGTGTTGTTCAACACACCAAGTGTCTCCGTGCGGAGATCCCAACCTCAGCCCCGGGAGAATTCGAGTGCCTGCTTGGGTGAGGAGTTCTATCCTTGTTTTGCCGGAGAGAGTTGGAGCAACCACAATTGGGTTTGTTCACTTGCAGAGACAGCACAATCAGTGAGAAGGAGGACGCAGTCTTTGGAGGAGGAGATTCTGGATTGAGGTTTTATCAGGGGATTCAGCCTGGGAGAGTTGGAAAGGGGTCAGCCCTTCCCTATTCCATCATTTTGGTATAGTTGGAGGCCATCTTTTGCAACAGATCATTCAGGGCCAACATTTATCATTGGGGACAGCATGGTACCTCAAGGGAGGTCATTTTCGGAGGTCAGCTATTTTCAAAAAGCTCTCTGGGCTTTTCTGAGTATTGGGTGGAGAGGCCATTCCCAAAGTTTCAGAATTTTCTGAGGTGGGGAGCAGCCCCAAAGATTTAGTTTATTCCAGCAGTTCAACAGCACGGCAGTAGCACCAGCAGCTTAGAGATTACGCTGTCATTGAGGGAGAAGCCATTCCACGATATATTTTGTAAGTATTTCTACGCTTGCCTAGTGCAAGCCAAGGTGCCATCATTCTAATCACCTTTGTACTCATTTTATCTTTCAATATTTAAGAAAATGGCTCAGCGTTCTCCATATTGTGTTTTGTTCATGTGATGTCTCTCTAGTTGTTGTAGTTTCCTGTTTATGTGCTTTATATTGCTGTTTATTTCTATCCAGGATATTACAGTTGTATCAGAGCTCATAGACTTGGCTCAGCCTATCGAGCAGATTGTCTATGACACCAGCAGGAAAATCATACATCTGTTACCGAGAGAGGAAGTATAAAGACTAAGAGCGGAGGTTAGAGAGCACCTTCGGGGAAGGTGACTGTGTTCTAGTAGTGAACGCAGAAGACGAGAAACCAATGGCGGAGGAGAGAGATGCTGGGAAGGAGTTTAGTGAATTTCTCCTCAAATCAGTGCAGGATTTGTCGACGGGGATAGAAGAGATGGGGCAAAGGTTCACTGCAGAATCTAGACAACGTGAAACCCCAAGAGGTTTCCATATCGGAGAGGGATCGGGCTCATCCCATCATTTGCAGGAGCACCTCACAGCGCAGCAGATGGCATCACATACACCTCTGCATTCCACGATGCCCACATTTCTTGCCGCAGACACTGGGGCAGGAGCACAACAGGAGTAGGAACCGACTCACATGGGAGATTACTTTGCCGAGTATCAGTCCTACGGATAGCAGTTCAGAGATTCCCTCACATTCCATGATTTCGTACAGCTCAAGAGGGATAGCAAACCCTGCAACCATCACAGGGGAAACAAGCATTCATAGGATGGGGATGTACAACACACGGTAGGCAAATTTTATCTACCGACATTTGATGGGTCAACCAAGTTTTCGGAAAAGGCTTGGGTGGAGAAGTTGGATATATATTTCCAGCTTAACCAGATGGCAGAGTTAGAGGCCATCAAGGTGGCAATGCTACACCTGGAGGGTGAGGCCCATGACTGGTGGTTTCACGGGATGGCTACGCTGGGGCACTCAGGGGTGACAGCATATGCCAAGTTTACACAGAGGCTGATTTGACTGGAGGGATACATAGGAGCACTTTGTTGAGCTGACTAAGCTCAAGCAGACCAGGAGTCCAGACACATACATTTCAGAGTTCTTGAGACTCTCCGTGATGTTGCCTGACTTATCCGCAGTCAGGATGATTTACATGTTCATCGATGGATTGGCAGAGCCTCTTCGGGGGTTAGTCAGATCGATGAGGCCAACTACACTCCATGACGCATTTGGGAGGACTCGGGACTTGCAGGATGCACCACCCCGGACTAGAGCTCCTTTCCCCCAGAAACCAGCATTTCAGCCGAAGGGGAAGGACATGAGGGTTCCGCCTCCAAAGGGGAACCAGAGCAGAGGGCCTTTGGATGACGAGACCAGGAGAGATCTGAGGCGGGAGAGGCTATGTTTCACATGCCAGGTGCCATGGGCACCAGGACATCGTTGTGTTGCGGGGAAGGCACATTACATCGAGGTTTTCTCCAACAATAGTGGGGAAGAGGAGTATGAGGAGATAGAGGCAAGAGGCAACAATACAGCGCAGAGAGATCATCTGCCACCTCCACCACCAGGAGCAAGAGGTGCGGCATTTGCACCTACTGGGGGAGCCCTTGCTTCTTTGCGAGGGGTTCCCAAATACTTGACATTGCGTGTCCGAGGCACTATGCAGGGACAGCATGTTTTAGTATTAGACTTTAGTGGACAGTGGGGCCACCCACAATTTTATTGATGCCCAGTTGGTAGAGCGGAGGGGCATACCAACAGAGAGCTTTGATGGGTTTTCGGTACTGGTTCCAGGTGATAGGACCATGCAGTGTGTCAGGTTTGTGCCAGCCTTGGTAGTGACTATGGGGACTTACACCCTGACAGATCACTTCTTTGTGGTGGACATTCCGGACACCAACGTGATACTGGGGGTGCAGTGGTTGATCACGCTGGGGAAGGTCACCACAGATTGGGAGACCTTGGAGATGGAGTGGACGGACAAGAAGACTGAGAAGCACGAGAAGATTCAGGGTATGCACACCTACCCACCACAGACAGTTTCAGCACACCGGATGGAGGCAGATTTCCAGAAGGGAGACATACAGTGGGCAGTGGCGCTGCGTGTTTTGGAGGCAGGGTCTACAGAGCAGGCCGTACACCCAGATATACAGTCCATTTTAGACAAATATGCCATGGTTTTTGGAGATATACCACCAGGGAAGCCACCAAATTGGGGATTTGAGCACATAATCGAGCTGGAGCAGGGCATCCAGGCTGTCATCACTACACCCTATAGGCATCCTAAGGCCTATAGGGATGAGATTGAGAGGGCCATTCATGACCTCTTAGCTCTTGGGCACATCCGTCCTAGCACTAGCCCCTTTGCTTCTTCAGTAGTAATGGTGAAGAAGAAGGATGGCACACTGAGGATGTGCATTGACTACCGGGCTCTCAACAAGAAGACCATGAAGAACCGGTACCCCATTCCACGGATAGATGAGTTGATGGATGAGCTGAGGGGATCGAAGTTATTCTCGAAGATTGACTTGAGATCCGGCTACCATCAGATTCGCGTGAGGGAGCAGGATTTTCCCAAGACCACTTTCAAATGTCATTACGATCACTTTGAGTTCTTGGTGATGCCCTTTGGGCTGACCAATGCTCCGGCCACTTTTCAGTCATGCATGAATTACATCTTCCGCAGTCACTTGAGGAAGTTTGTGTTAGTGTTTTTCGATGACATCTTGATTTACAGCAGGACATGGGAGGAGCACCTACAACATGTTGAGGCTCTATTACGCATATTGGAGGAGCAGCAATTTTATGCTAAGCTATCCAAATGCGAGTTTGGGCTGACAGAGATGCTCTACTGGGGCACATCATTGGGTGGATGGAGTGAGGGTCCACAAGGAGAAGATCAGGGCCATCAGGGATTGGCCAGAGCCGAAGAATGTGACGAAGCTTCGGGGGTTTGTGGGTATTTGCACCTACTACCGGAAGTTCGTTAAGGGATTTTCCCAACTTGCTGCACCCCTTACAGACCTCACCAAAAAGGAGGCATTCAGTTGGGCTGATACAGTGTAGAGGGCTTTCGACAGACTCAAGGAGGTGATGAGCAGTTGTCCGATTTTGGCATTGCTAGATTTTACGCAACCCTTTGTCCTAGAGTGCGATGCATCAGGGGAGGGGATAGGCGCAGTTTTGATGCAGGGAGGCCACCCCATAGCTTTCAAGAGCCGGAAGCTATTGCCACATGAGAGGTTGTATGCTATATACGACAAGGAGATGTTAGCCATCATGCATGCATTGGCCAAGTTTCAGCAGTACCTGGTGGGGAACAGGTTTAGAGTGAGAATAGACCACAACAGCCTCCAATTCTTTCTGGAGAAGAAGCAGGTGTAGGAGAGGCAGCAGAAGTGGGTCAGCAAGATCCAGGCATATGATTTTGACATTGAGTATGTCAAGGGGAAGAACAACGTGGTGGCCGATGCACATTCACGCAGACCGGCAACGTTGTCCTTGATGAGTTTGGATACGGACTGGAGGGTTCAACTTCTGGTAGAGTACTCCAAGGACCGTTTTGCCTGTGAGGTGTTGGACGAACAGGCTACAGATGACAGGTACAGGGTGATGGATGAGGTGATCTACTTCAGGGACAGGATCTTCTTAACCGAGAGCTCCAAGCTCAAGGAGAATATATTGCACGACTCACACGACTTGCCATTATCAGGCCACCAGGGGTTCACCAAGACAAATAGGGCCATCAGAGAGAGGTTCTCATGGAAGGGCCTCAAGGAGGACGTACTTCGACATGTCAGGGAGTGCGAAGTTTGCTAGCGCAACAAAGGGGAGATGAACCATCCGGCGGGGTTACTGTAGCCTCTTCCCATACCTGAGGGGAAATGGGAGAGTATTTCAATGGATTTCATCACAAGGTTGCCCACTGTACAGGGCAAGGATTGCATATTTGTAGTCATTGATCGGCTGACAAAGTATGCACATTTCTTCGCCATATTAGCACGTTACACTGCAGCACAGGTGGCAGAGTTATTTTTCAAGGATGTTTTCAGATTGCATGGTCTCCCAAAGACCATTGTCAGTGATAGGGCTAGCTGCTTCATGGGCGGGTTTTGGCAGGAACTTTTCCATTTGGTGGGCACTGAGTTGGCCCCGAGTACTAGTTACCACCCACAGACGGATGAACAGACAGAGATAGTGAACAAGTGGCTGGAAGGCTACTTGCATAACTATGTCAGCGAGCAACAAAAGGCATGGTTACGATGGTTGCACTTGGGGGAGTACTATTACAACACCACTCACCATATGTCTACCAGTATGTCACCATTTTATGCTTTATATGGATATCATGCTTTGTCGTTTGCTGATGTGATGTTTGGTGCTAGCAAGGCCCCTAGGGCCAAGGATTGGATCCAAGAGAGTCAAGATATACTCTGGGCTCTTAAGGATAACATAGCTACAGCACAGAATCAACAGAAGTTGTATGCCAATAGAGGACGGTTTGAGAGGCAGTTCGAAGTAGGGGACTTGGTCTACCTATGATTGCAGCCATATCGGCAATCCACGCTGAAGCAGAAGGGGGCCGAGAAACTCAAGCCCCACTTCTATGGACCTTACAAGGTGACACGCAGGATTGGGGAGGTTGCATATGAGTTGGAGCTGCCCACTAGTCGCAGGATTCATAACATTTTTCATTTGTCATGCCTGAAGAAGGCACTGGGACAGCAGATGACTGCAACTGAGGACCTCCTGCCCACAGATGATGAGGGGCATCTGGTGCTACAGCCGGAGGCCATTATTGACACTAGAGAGAGGCAATTGCGGAGCAGGACAGTTAGAGAGTACCTGGTGAGATGGAGGAATCTACCGGATGAAGATGCCACCTGAGAGAGTGAGAAGATTTCGCAACATCCATCATTGCAGTTGCTTGAGGACAAGCAACGTTTTGCCGGGGAGGACTGTAATATTCCCAATTAGCAATAGCTAATTGAAAATATTAATTTTTGACTACTTTACTTTAATAAAGTTAAGTTAGAAATAAAGTGGGTGAAGAGGGACACTTAACTCACACTTAGGATAAAAGCATTTCCTAAAGTCACTTGAGAGACATGATTAATTGACAGCGTGGGGCCTAGAGGTTGAAGTGGCAGCGTGGGGAAGAGGACAGCATGGACAATGTGGGCCCAAGCCAGCGCAGAGATAGAGGGACAGCGTGGCTCAAGGAGACAGCGCAGTTGATGGTGGGGCCTAGGTGAGAGCAAGGCTCTCCAAACATAAAAAGGGAGAGGGTCTCCTCATTTGGATCATTCTGATTATGCATCTATGTTATTTGTCTTTTGACATTGAGCACACTTGCTGTTGAGCAAAGTCTGCACATACTATTCAGTACACCGGGTGTCTCTGTGCGGAGATCCCAACCTCAGCCCCGGGGAACTTCGAGTGCCTGCTTGGGTGAGGAGTTCCATCTTGTTTTGCCGGAGAGAGTTGCAGCAACCACAGATGGGAGCATCCACTTGAAGAGACACAGAAGAAGTAGAGGGAGGATGCTCTCAAGGAGGTGATTCCGAATTGAAGGTCTATCAGGGGATTCAGCCCGGGAGAGTTGGAAAGGGGTCAGCCCTTCCCTATTCCATCATTTTGGTAGAGCCGGAGGCCATTATTTGCAGCAAATCATTCAGGGCTAGCGTTTCTCTTTGGGATAATGTAGTGCCTCAAGGGAGGTCATTTTCGGAGGTCAGCCATTTCCAAAAAGCTCTCTAGGCTTTTCAGGGTATTGGGTGGAGAGGCCATTCCCAAAGTTTCACAATTTTCCGAGGTGGGGAGCAGCCCCAATTTGTCAATTCATTCCAGCAGTAGCAACAGCACAGTAGCAGCACCAGCAGCACTGGAGATTACACAATCTTTGAGGGAGCAGCCATTCTGGATTATCTTCTAAGAGTATTTCTACGCTTGCCTAGTGCAAGCCAAGGTGTCATCATTCTGATCACCTTTGTACTCATTTCATCTTTCAGTATTAGTAAAATGGCTCAGTGTTCTCCATATTGTCTGTTTTTTATATGATGTCTCTCTAGTTGTTGTAGTTCTTTGTTTATGTGCTTTATATTGCTGTTTATTTCCATTCGATATATTACGTAGGGACAAGTCGAAAGGAAGCACATCAATTAGGGATGCTAAATAGGGCTGCTAGACCGAGTCTCCCTAGTGTTGGTGTAGTACAAAGGCAGAAGGAAGATCAACATAGTAAAGCCAAAGAAGAGCAAGGACTGGCAGTACCCCTAGATCCGACACCTAAGGAATCCTACTGCATCAACTGAGTGTACTTCTCCTATTATGTAAATTACATTTACATAATTAATTCATATCTGAATTATTGAAGTAAATACTGAAACAGCCTACAATGAATAAATATGATTCCAAAACAAGGAAACTGAGCAAGAAATCAATCACACATAAGAAAGAATTATTTTTGGACTAAGTCCCCGTAAAAACCCAATGCAGGAAAACCGGTGCAGTAGATCTAAGGGTTTGTATTATTAAGCAGTAGCAATTTCTAAATACATCTCTAACAACCTCAAGGATTATTCAGTTACAGAGAGAGAAATACTGGCAAAAAAAATTGTGAGAATACCTCCCGCAATCACTCAAAAATCCGACTAATCCGGTCACTGGAAAGACCCCCTTGTGGAGGTCTCTGTGCAGCCTCTGTGTAGTCACTGCGTAGGCACTGCATCACCTCCTCTAAGGACTATGTCACCCCAGCAACAGTTTATTTTATAAAGTGAGATGACCCTCCTTATTTCTCACTTTATTTATTATTTTTAGCTAAAGCGGAAAAATTAAACAAAAATGAAATATTCCAATTAGCAATGCTAATTAGGAATATTACATTTGCGCAGCCTCTGCATCACTCTGACTAGCTCTACTGGACGTCTTCCTGCCTCTCTCTGCTGATGATTCTCCAGCTGAGAAAATCTCTCTCTAGAAGCTACTCTGCCCCTCACTGCACTGAATCACTTAGATCTAATCTTCGTCCGAGCACTACTCCGTCAGAAGAATTCGATCTCAAGATTCACTCCGTGTGTCACTTTCCAAATGACCCTCAATCCTTTCTTTATAGTCTTCTCGTTGAGAAATCAACGACTGAGATTAGATCTCTAATCAATGGCTAAGATTATAACATGACTTGATCTCCACCTTTTCTAAATTAATCTCACTCTATTTTATTAATGTCCTTTAATTATTTAATTTCCCTAAGTTTAGACTTGGGTCTCCATTAAAATAATTAATTATTTTAATAAAACATTAACCGAGTGGAATTTTCACAAACGGTTTCTGGGTTCTTTGGAATACCTGTGTCTGAGCCTCTCCACCAACTTTGGGGCATAGAGCACTTTCCGATGCTACAAAAACCAACACTCCCTCTTAGCGAGGAAGTTGCTCTAACAATATGCCTATTGCATACTGCTCTGTCCCTGAAGCATCCTGCACGCTGTTGAAGTCTATCAACCACTGCGTTGTTGCTGCCACTGTACTATTTCCAATGACACTACCACTACCACTGCTGCATCTATACTACAACTCCCTCTCAAGTGTTGCATCTGCTATGCTGCTAGCACTACCACTGCTAACACTGCATCTACACTGCAACTCAGTTGCTGAGAGAAACATTTGAACTCACCCAGAACTGAACAAGTGTTCAATGGATGCACCTTGGTGTTGAAGACTCCAACTGCTGGTAACTATTGCGTTGTCCCTTTAATGCACTGTGTTGCTGCTGCTCTACACTATGCAGCATAGATCTACACTGGGCTGCACTCTTTTGCACTACGCTGCTACTACTTCGTTGTTGTTGCCCTGCTCTGCGTTGCTCCAGAAATGAGCGTTGCTACCCACTGCATTGCCATCTCCATCACTCCTAGGCTCCCACTGAAACTCCTTGCTCCCGCTACTGTTAATTATGGGCTCCCATAGCAAGGTAATGATTCATGAAGTGGGTTCCTCAAGGATCCTGCCCAACTGAAGTTCAGGAGTGAACTACAATTCTACGTCACCCCACTTCTTATCAGGAGAAGCATGGGCACTCATAGCAAACTCATCCTGCTTGATCTTTGCGGCTGCAACTATCGGATCATGCTTCTCATCCTTGTTTCTTTTCTGCAAAGGACACGGTGATGCAAAGTGGCCCATCCCACTACATCTGAAGCATTTTACCTTTGAGACATCTCTCTTCTGTCTCTGTTGCCCTCGCTGCCCTTTCGATACGAGGGTTACATTCTCCTCCTCCAAAGTCTTCGATCCGCTACCATTGCTATTGTCAAGCTTTCACTTGACTATATCTCTCCTCAACTCTTCCTCCTCAAGTGTTGTCCACATCTACTCCCAACTAGGAAGCATAGCCCTGCCCAAAATAATTTGGACAAAAACTTGCCACTACTTCGTGACTGCGTTAAGGGCTAGCCTCACCACAGTTTCTGCAGTTGGGGTGGATCCCATGGCTGCCAACTGGTCTCGAATCTCCTGAAGCCTTATAAGGAACGAAGCAATGCGCTCCCCCTTCCGCATCTGAATCATGTGGAGCTTCTGCTCTAACTACATCTTCCGCTGCTCAGAAGATACTTCGTACAACAAAGATAAAGCTACCCACATTTCCCTGGCGGTGTTCTTTCCAGCGAAATGTGAGACTATGTGATCCTTGACACCATCAAGGATTAGCTTCTTGCACTTTTCCATATCAGTCTTGTACTTCTTAAGTTGGTCCAGATCTATAGGTACAACAACCACATTCGGCACGAACGTTTTGAGATCGAATTCATTTAGAAGGAACTGAATCCTTTCCTTCTAGATTACATAGTCGGAGGAACCCTCCAACCGGTCCTAATCTTGAAGACCATGAGCTGCCATCTCAGCTGAACACTATCCAACTTCTTCCTCTTTCACCTCCTCTGCGTAGCCTAGGCAGGCTTACGCACTCCTTTAGGAGCTCATAGATCTGCTTCCCTGATCTGCTGCTCAGATCCTGGAAAAATGACAAATTCCTTGGCTTGGAACTCACTGAGGAAGAATTCCCCACTATGTGTTTTTTGTTTCTTTTGACGCTTCGCTGCCTGGCAACCACCTACAAATATATTGCGTCCCTCTGGTTCTGCGTGAAGGCTCTGTGAGAATTTCTAACTTGAAATTCTACTGCATTAGTTAATTTATTTCTCCTACTTATATTCCACAATAAGTTATTTACAAAACCCTTCAGAAAACAACGAAATAAATTCTACTGCAGTTATCACATAATTACATAGAGAAAAGAACAGTGAAATGCAAGTACAAGAATCAATCACATCAACACAGTTGTTTTTGGAAAATTGTCCCCGAAAAATCCCAATGCGGGAAAGCCAGTGCAACAGATGATGGTTTATTTATTATTCTTCAACAACAATCTCTTTACAAGGAATGATTTGCAGAATCATGGAGTAACATTTATGAAAACACCTGAGATAGTTTTCCTCTAGTCACTGGAGAAATTTTGACACCCTAGAGACCCTCCACTCTCCACTGCGTCACCTCTGTGTCCTCTTCTACGTGAGGACTACGTCCTCTGCTTCGTTGCCTCTCTATGTTGTCCCTCTGCGCTGTCTCTCTGCTGCTTTACGTCCCTCCTCCTTTGTCTCTGACTGCTGCTGATACCCTCCTCTTCCTTCACCTTGCAACTCTCCCCCTGAAATCGAACTCTTCTCCTGGAGTATCGACTTCCCTCGGGTAACTGAGTATTTGTTCGATGTGTCTACAACTGTCCTTCAAGTCTTCATTTATACTTTTCCTATTGAGATATCAATGACCCTGATCAAATCTCTAATCAATGGCTAAGATTAAAATAGACTTGATCCTCATCTCTTAGAAGCTTCTCACCCATATTTATATTAATTCACTTTAATTATTTTAATGTTCTAAGTTTTAACTTAGGAATCATTAAAAATAATTAATTATTTGAATAACATTCATTCCGGGCAGAATTGCTCCGAACAATTTCTGGGTCTTGGAGATCTCATGTGATCTAGCCCCTCCACAAAATTTCAGAGCTAGACCACATCCGATGCTACTTAAAAATAAACAAGCTCTGTGCAGCTCCCTCTGCCTCAGCAAAATCTCGAACTGGAAGTCCTACCTCTATGTCGACTCACTCAGAGAGAGACAACCTCAAGACTCCAACCCTCCTGGATAGATCTTTCCCTCTGGGATTCGATCTGCTACTGCTCCAACAATTCAGCCTTCACTTCAGATTCAGATCTTCTCTTCCTGTTTCACATTAAATGATATGATACCATGTGAAAATTCCTAGACTTGACAATCTAGGGAATCCTACTGCATCAACTAAGTGTACTTCTCCTATTAAGTAAATTACATTTACATAATTAATTCAGATCTAAATTATTGAAGTAACTACTAAAGTAGCCTACACTGAATAAATATGATTCTGAAACAAGGAAACTGAGCAAGAAATCAATCACACATTGGACACAAGTCCCCCGAAAAACCCAATTCACGAAAACCGGTGCAGCAGATATGAGGGTTTGTATTATCAAGCAGTAGTTGTTTCTTAATACATCGTTGAATACCTCCAAGGGTTATTCAGTTACAAAGATAAATATTGGTAGAAAGAAATTGTGAGTTCTATCTCACATAATCACTGGAAAATCCAGCTGATCCGAATAGAAAGACTGCCTCTGGAGGTTTCTGCACAGCCTCTACGCATTCATTGCGTAGGCACTGCGTCACCTCCTCTAAGGACTGCGTCACCCCAACAACAAATCAATTTGACTTCCGGAATCACAGATCTGAGCCTACCGGTATCACACCCTAACTTCCGGCTTCTAGATCTGATCCAACAGCGAAATCTCAGAACCCCTCTGAACCTCTGCACAGCCTCTACGTCACCTTGACTGGCTCTGTGCTAGCTCTATTGGATGTCTTCCTACCTCTCTTTGCTGATGATTCTCCGCCTGAGAAAATCTCTCTCTGGAAGCTACTCCGCTTCTCATTGCACTGAATCACTTAGATCTGATCTTTGTCCGAGCACTGCTCTATCAAAAGAATTCGATCTCAAGATTCACTCTGTGTGTCACTTTCCAAAGGACCCTCAAGCCTTCCTTTATAGTCTTCTCGTTGAGAAATCAACGGCCGAGATTAGATCTCTAATCAACGACTAAGATTATAACATGATTTGATCTCCGCCTTTTCTAGATTAATCTCACTCTGTTTTATTAATGTCCTTTAATTATATAATTTCCCTAAGTTTAGACTTAGGGTCTCCATTAAAATAATTAATTATTTTAATAATACATTAACCAAGTGAAATTTGGGGCTTAGAGCACTTTCTGATGCTACAAAAATCAACAGTGACAAGGGTCTTGGAGGCATATTGGTGTCAAGGGTCTACGTCATGATTATGCTACTCGTCAATTGATAATCTATAAGAAGAATGATTATCAGGTTTTCCTCTCCAAGAGGGAGAGGTTTTGGCCCTGGCTTGAAGAGCCTAAACTTTGTGTCTCTTGTGTTTTGATAATTGACTTGATGAAAGACATAATAAGTTAACGAAGATAAGATCTAAGTAAAGAAGCATAACAAGTTCACAAGTAATTATCATGAAAGAGAAATTGAATTAAATGCCCTCATTTCTCAACACCAACCATATTTTGCATTTTTCATTTTCTTAATTTGTGGCTTCATATGCTTTTATATTTATTTTGGCTACATCCTCCTATTAGGGCAAATTTTCGGGCCTTGCCCTAAAGATGATGATATAGGGTGCTAGTCCCAATGACCAACAACAATCAATCCAAAGAATGGAGGTGTATAATAGGGGAATAGAAGGTGGTAAGTATGGAATACCATGTGCATGATATATCAATAAATGGCTACTATTAAATCCCCTCCTAAAAGGACCTCAAGGGAGGTCACACTAGACTAGGGGAAAAGGATAATCTTCCAGGTAAAGCATGGGAGCAAGGGTACAATCAAGAGTGATCAATCATCCAACTTGGATTGTGATCCATATTAGTATGTGCCATACATTAAATGAAAGTGCATGATTCAAAAATGGTCATTGTTCCTTCTGATAGATGACCCACCTTCCTTCAAGAAGTCTGTCGAAAGGGAGAGAGTATTGACTAGAGCATAGGTGGAGAGCTCTAAAGTAAAGCTATCTATGGATCATCATAGAGATGTTGGCTGGTTGGATAACCAATTGGGAGAAAAAATTTCCCGTAGGGATTACCTGCTTTTGGTGGGTAGCAATCCCCATGTCTATGACTACAACTACAACAACAAGGGCCTAATCCAGTTCCACAACTTCCACTTCTATCTACTTCACTACCACCACATGGAGGCCCACACAACAGTCATGGTGGTGTAAGGAGAAGAGAATAGTAGATAGATTCACTATTTTATTTGGCATAGATTATAGATTAGTGTTTTGAATTTGAAATTTTTCAGTATTCATACTTCAGTTTGTAGATGGCCTATTTTGTAAACATTACAATTTGGTCATGTTGACGGCTGCTAGATAAGCTATTTCAATAAGTAACAAGTTAATGGTCTGCTTTCTATTATATGCTTAAAATTTTGATGTTTGTTTGTAATTGCTTGAATCTAAATGGTTGATGCTCGAATAATTAGTCATTAAATAACTATGAATGCCATTTCTATCTTGACTAATGTACATATCTGCATGTTTCCATATATTCTGCAACTAACTTGTTATTCTAGATGTTTTTTTTAATATACATGCAAAAATACATATACACTCCAGAGGATTTTTGGATAATGATGCTCCCGATGCTCTGGCTCTCAAAAATGCTCCCGCTTTGTGAAAGATTTGTTAAGAGAATGTAAGATCATTGATCTCTAGATCATGGAAAGGATAATTCACTTAAGATCAATAAATTGAACTCCAATATTTGTTTCTTGGAGAGGAAATATAATTTTTGTGAAAGGACAGGCATATGTAAGTCAGTTTGTTCACATGTGTGTGGCTGTCTTCATTCGATGTCAATTAACTAATTGGATTCTGGATTCTTCTGTCTTGTATAAAATGAAGTTAGCTTCTCACTTGAAACGAACGGAATGGTCCTAAAGAACGATGATAGTTGTTTGTGACAGTCCAAAAGTCCATGTCTTTAGAGTTGTACAGAAAACATGTATAGGTATTTCAGAACTTCAGTTATACTGTTATATCTCTTGATTATCAGTGTGATATAAGATGCACTTTAAAAACAAAAGTGCTATGAATTTATGACAGGTAGTGGTTTTTCCTATTGTATCTTTCATACCATTCAATATGAACAAAAGTTTGTACTCAATTTAGGAAGTTCTTCCTATGCTAGAAATTGCATAATGTAACACAACTAGTTCTTTGGATCTGATATGCACCCCCATTTTGCAACCAACAAAGGAAACATAGAGCTAAATCGGTCAACAACTTACCTGGCAACCAACACGGGAATAACCTCTTGATGAATCATCAGACCGCTGTCCAGTATCTGTAACATCAAGGATATATGTTCTAACTGGGACAATACTTTCATCCAAGTTCATCCAATACACAGTGTATTTCAAGTAGAGTGTCCTAATCTCTCCAAGAAATCCCTCTTTTAGTTGACATTGTGTCCCTTCATAACAACAATTTAGACCTCCAATGTAATTTTCTCTTAGTGGACGACCATATTCATCTTTAGTTACATTGTAAAGGTTACATCTGCATTCTGTACAACCTAGTGAATTTACAACCCCTCTTGTATCAATGGCATGCACATTCAACATCCAATCCTCTACATATCCTTCCGGAATCTGTTTAGGATCTCCAACAACAATACCATATGGATCAGGTATGAAGGTGCTAGTATGACGTGTTTCAGACCCAAGGCCAAATATTTGACCGAGAATGTGATCCTGACAAATACCATCATTCCCTGCAACGATATAGTTTGAACTGTGAAGTCCCCTAGTTTGTGCTTTGGTTTGCTCTTCTGTCAAGGGCATTTTATGGTAAAGCTTTTCCACCACCCAGTGATGTAAGTAGGTCTCGTGTAAGGGAATTGAGTTCCCCCCTTCATCTACAACCTCAGCATCAAAACCCTTGAGAGCAATATGGCCTTTTGGAAAATCAATACCGAGATATATTTTATTCTGAACCTGCCCAGGTCCCAGAACAAATGCTGGAGATCTGAAAACTGCAGACTTGAGTTTTCTTTCATTTGACTGCGTAGGCGTGACAATGACTGATTCTGCATATACTGTTGCAATCCATATGAGGGCTAAGAACATACATATCTTTGAATCCTTATGCATTTTTACCAAAAAGTCTGCATCCACAAAATTACATCAAAATAAATATTGAAGTACAAAATGAAAAACATCAAAGAACAGAAAATCAGAATTTGTAGAAAGTGAAAGATGAGAATTTATGTTTCCCCTTGAATTGATGATATCATTCACTAAACTACTCATCACAAGAACATTTAGAAGTCTTCTTGCATTCAGAATAAAACTGAGCTCTAAGAATCTGCAGACTTTGAAGATTGATCTATTGCAGACATCGATATCACAAACCTTGGGGTTTTAGATTATTATCTTAGGATGAAAGTATGGCAAAGACAGGAGGGTATATTTCTTTTTCTTAGACCAAGTATGCCTGTGACCTACCCAAGAAATTCAAGTTGATAGTCTGGGAAGCTACAAACACTTCAATGGACCTTCGCACACAGTTAACAAAAGATGAAGCACAGAAGCCGGTTAGCACAAACTTGTAGGAATATCATTAGTGGGAAGTTTGATTTATCTGACCATAACTTGGCAGACATCAGTTGGTTATTGGTGCAGTAGTGGAACCAAAGATTAGTAATTATAAACCTCTAAAAGAATTTTTTGGTACAATGAGGGAGCAAGAAATTAGAGCCTAGTACACACCAGGATCGGTGAAATAACATTTGCTGCATACACTGATTCTGACAAGGTTCAATGTGCAGATGACATGAAGTTGAAATCTGGTTATGCTTTTCCACTGGAACAAGGGTGAGTGAATGGAGGAGCAAGAAACAGAGATCTGTTGCATTGGCTTCAACAGAGACAAAATATAAAGGACATTTGAATCAATGTTATCGGAACTGAACAAGTGATGGAACCGGAAAACCTTGTGGACCAGGACTGGAACTGGTAAAAAACCCAGACCAAAAAACCAGTCGACCAAAAACACATAACATATTCAAATTGTAAAGAAAAACATATATATTTATGTCAATCCATACAAATCCAAACCATTTATACGCAAATATGCAAAAGATCTCTCATTTATATAGCAAGAGTGCATATAAACAAAATAGAACTTAGTGCAAAACATCGTTGAACCAAAATACATCAAGAAGTAGGCTCTAAATGGCTTCTATAGTCTAAAACAAGCATGATACTACAATACTACTGCTACAAGTGCTAATGGGCATCATGTAATATCCCAAATTTATTTTTTTAAGAAAATCTGCTTCAAAATTTATGCCATTAATTTCACAAACACATTTCACAAATTGAAACCATAGCATTAATCAACAAACAGGAAAATATGAATTGCAACTGAAAATTGGCAGAATGCACATGTAGTAGAACTTATCCTTATTTTATTAATATAGAAAATGTTGGTACAAAAACTGGAAATGGCTGAAGTAATGGCCTCAAAAGATATTTGTTAAAAAACTGAATCGGGCCACCAAAATAACTGAACTGCTAAGCACAACCTGTGAATTTTGGATGAATTCACCAAGGGAAGAGTTAGGTGCTCACCCACTCTCATTGAATCACCCGAGGGTCTCTGTCCTGGGACTACTGCTGAAGCTAGGAACTCCCGGTTCTCCAAACCTCTCCACCAGATAGAAAACTCAACTCCAAGATGTCTCCAAATGATCTCCTCCTCCTCTTTTATAGATCTGATGAATAGATCTCCAAGCCTCTAGAAGCATCTTATTTTATTATTTTATTATTATTCTAGAAGCTCCTCCATTGACTTTATCTTAAGTGACTTTTAGTTCTATTTTATTTCACTTAAGTCACTTTTGGCCTTTTTCCACCAATTAATTATTTTTCCTTAATTAAATGACTAATTAAAGCCATATTTAATCGGAGTTGTCTACCCAGCCAACAGAATAGCCCGGACGGCAGTTTTTTGCTAGAATCCGGTAAAAAAAAATCAAAAAATCAGGTAGTTGGAGTGTTTGAATTGCATTTTTGATAGTGGAAATGGATTCAGCACTATCAAAAACCCTTAGGGCACCCAAAATACTGAAGTTTAACAATTGTAAACAAGATTAGGATAAATCTTTGCCAGAATTTGTCAAAATCTTTGCCGGATTCTGGGTTATTCTGTGGGTTTTTTAGACTACAGCTTTTTAATCAGGGAAAATGGTAAATCTCCCACCATACTCTCTCTGGCCATTGGAAGTCACTTCTCAGCATCGTAGATCTTCTCATTCTAGTTCCAACGAGCTATTACACTGAGGTATTCCATCAAATATTTCTCCCAGAATGCCATCTCAAGCGAAATTAATTAAGTCAAGCTCAATAATAACCATGTTTTTTGAAAGTTGTTAGAATGCAACGAAACGAAAAGAAAGTTGTGCGGATTATAGCATATGCCAAGCAAATGCCATTGAATCTCGTAAAAACTCCCCAAAACCCACGATGACATAAAACTGCTCCCACGACCTGGCCATCTAGTGCCCTGGAAATCCACTTTGGTTGTACTATAGAGGAAAATAAAAATGGGGACATGACACATGATCAGAATCATCATACTCCTCATCCTCAAGTGCGGAATGAGTAGCCTCTAAGTCTGCAGTGGGATTATGTGATATCCCCACTAAATAATTTTGCTCAGAAAAATCCCACTTTTGCAATTTTGGCATTAGAAAATATTTTGGTGTAAAACTTAGGAAAAGTGGGTTGAGAAAGCCCCCACTTAATTTTTGGAGAAAAGGAGGCTATAAACATTAGAGAAAAACGAATAATTATTTTGCTAGTGGAATGTGGGGACCACAAAAAGGGAAATGTCGCCCACTTGAGGAATTCTCATTAGAGGAAAGAGGGAAGAAGAAAAGGAGGCTTGAATTAGTGGAATGAGGGACCCACCAAGGGAGAAGGGACCAGCGTCTATAAATATCACAAGGGAGTTCCATTTTTTCATCTTTTGTCCATCTATTCAATGAGATCAAACTCTCTCTTGGAGGTTGTTAAGCACAAAAGGAGCAGTGATGATTAGCACAAGAGTTTCAAGCGAAACTCTCCCTCATTTCGAAGGACTTCACGTGTTTTCCTGGTGAGGCTTTGGGAGTCTACTTCAAGGCTTCCACATAAGTAAATTGCAGGACTTTCTCTCAGCTTATGCACACTACCTGGGCATAGAAGTCAGCCTTCAGTGATTGATTGGAGCAACTTCCTATGATTGGAGATTCCTAGCATTTGTAGGAGTATTTCCTTTGGCGGAGGGCAAAGATGAGCACCATTTTATAGGGATAAAACAGAGAGATATTTGTGGGTCAAATTCTTATATTTTTGGGCTTCTGCAGGGGTTATTGTGCAGAGGCTCCACAGAGGTTTGGGCTATTGAGAATTGTTGGAGTTTGGACTTGGAGAAGTGGGTCATTTCCAGAGGAAATTTGCAGTGATTTCTTAGACATTTTAGTGGAGGATTTGAGTCATTTTCAGCATTGTTTCTCTTGTGCGTAGAGTTGGGTTGTCTAAGAGATTCACACTAATTAGGGATTTCTGGGTCAATTAGAATTTGCCGAAGATTTTTCTGGGTTTTTGTGGGTTTGGTGTGAGGAGATCCAGAATAAATTTGCAGAATTTTTGGAGCAGTTTTGAGGGCAGAAATCATCAGTTCTTCAGTAGCAGCGGCAAAAATTTTGGGCAGTGTGAATTACTTGTTTGGGCATTTTTCCAGCACTTCGATCTACTTCATTTCACCTGAGTTTTGAATGCTTGCAGTAGCAAGCCCAGGTTCCATTGTTCTACTCTATTTTGTACCCAATTTCCAGTGTTGTTAATAAAATGGCTCAGATTTTCTATGGTTTACTAATTTTGCATGCATGTGAAATTTTTTGTTGTTGTAGCTTAGTGCATGTCTCTATTATTTACTAAATATTTCCATTAGGAATATTACAGTGGTATCATAGCATTTTCTTGGCCAATTGTGGGAAAAAGTAGTAGGTGATGCCACCCAGATATCAAGGAGTAGTGTTCCACAGAGGCAGAGGTAGAGGAAGAGGATGTGGTAGAGAAGGACTCAACCCTTTTTCTGACACAGAGCTTGATAATGTTAGAGAGCACATGAAGGACCAAGGAGGCAATGAGCAGCCTAGATAGAATGGACAGAATCAACTGTTGGAGGAGAAAGTGAGGACGAACCAGCAAATGATGAGGCAAAATCAGTAGGTTCTAGATATGATGTGGCAGATGATGGTTCTGCAATTGCAGAACATACAGGGACTAGCCAACAATAGAGAAGGTGGGTCCCAAACAGGAGAAGCGAGCCACGTACACGCACGCGTGAACCAGCAGTCAAGCACCCACACTTATGGCGAGACTAACAGACCTATGATGACTCATTTCTAGGAGGAACCAGAGACAGAGGAAGCCAGATGCATTTGGTGATTTTATGAGATCTTTCACTGATGGGGTTCATGATACAAAGCATTGGATCCCAGAGTCAGGAGGATCTTATCCTTTGGGATCTTTTCCACCGAAAGGAGAAGTACAGACCTGGAGCGGGAATGCCTTTTAGAGGAGGTCAGCAACATCAAAACCAGGATACACAAAAGTTGGCAAGGAAGGTAACACTGCCCAATTTCGATGGATCAACCAGGATTTCACCTAGGGCATGGATTTAGAAACTAGACAGATATTTTCATCTGAATCCCATGCGGGAGAATGATGCGATTAGATTTTCCACTCTACACTTGGATGAAGATGCGCGGGAGTGATGGTACCATGGATTGGTCACATTGGGGCATGTTTCTATTACATGATACATCCTATACTTAGTTCACGAGGAGATTGGTGGAGAGATTTGACCGGAAGGACCTTGAGTTACACTTCCGAGAGTTGGCTAACCTAAAGCAGACAAGCATCACTGAGACATATATGGCAGAGTTCTAAAGACTAGCTGTGATGGTCTCTAACATTTCAGAGGCGTGATTGATCATGTTATTCATTGAGAGTTAGCAGAGCCTTTTCGTGGTTGGGTGAGATCATATAGGCCGGTATGCCATCAATTGAACTAGGATGCCATCAATTGAACTAGGGACATGCTTGATGCAATTCCTAAGACTAGAGCATCGGTGCCTCCTAGACATGCCTTTCCTCAAAAAGGTAAGGATGTTAGACCTCCTCAGAAGGAATGGGTTGGACGAGGACAGCTAAATGACGAGACCAAGAGAGATCTCTAGAGGATATTGTGCTTCAATGCCAGTAGCCATGGGCACCATGACATTGATGTACCAAGGGCAAAGCCCACTATATAGAGGTGTTTTTAGGTAGTGAACTAAAGGAGGAGGTTGAGCAGGAGACAGTTGGAGGAGGGAGCGAGCCACAAGGATCAGGAGGAGGTCCACCTATTCCTACAGGAGGTGTCATTGCTTCACTTTGGGGAGTCCTGAAGTATTTAACATTGTGGATAAGGGGCACAGTTCAAGGACAACGTGTGTTAGTGTTGGTGGACAATGGGGCTACCCACAACTTTATTGACGCACAGATGGTGGAGCAAAGAGGTATACATATAGAGGCCTTTGAAGGGTTTTCAGTATTGGTGCCATGAGACCAGACCATGCAATGTACTAGGTATGTCCCCATGATGACAGTGACCATGGGGAACTATTTTGTGATAGACCACTTTGTGGTTAATGTGCCAGACACAAATGTGGTGATGGGTGTCCAGTGGTTGAATTCCTTAGGGTGTGTTACTACAGATTGGAGGAGATTGGAGATAGAGTTTATGGGGTCGGATGGGAAGATGGTGGTATTGACAGACATGCATTCATGCCCACCAAAGACAGTATCAGTTCATCGAATGGAGGTCGATTTGAGACAGGGAGACAACATCAGCAGTGGAGCTACGGATCTCAAAGACAACGGTTCAAACACAACAGCCACATTTAGACATTCTAGCACTATTAGAGCGGCACCACTTCGTATTTGGGGACATTCCCCCTAGCCATCCACCTGATAGGGGTTTTGAGCACACCATAGAGCTGGAGGAGGGGATACAGGCAGTCATACAAGCAGTCATCACTACTCCCTATAGACATCCCAAGGCCTATTGGGATGAGATTGAGAGGGCTATATAGGAGCTATTGGATTTGGACCACATCAAGTCGAGTTCCAATCTCTTTGCTTCTTCAGTGGTTCTAGTGAAGGAGGATCGGACCCTCCGCATGTACATTTGATTACGGGGCCCAGAACAAGAGGATGTTGAAGAATAGATACCCAATTTTGTGCATTGATGAGTTTATGGACAAGGTTAGAGGAGCTAAATACTTCTCTAAGAGAGATCTACACTCTGGGTATCATCAGATTCGGGTGATGGAGCGGGACATCTCGAAGACTGCATTCAGATGCCACTATGGACACTTCGAGTTTCTGGTTATGGCCTTTAGGTTAACCAATGCTCCAACTACCTTCCAATCTTGCATGAATGATCCAAATTGGATCATTATATTGTTTTTCATCCATCTCGATGCATTTGGAGTGGAAAAAGTGGAGGATTCAGCACACAGGACCGTTTTTACTGGCAGGGGCTAGCTTGGCAAAACGGGGTCTGAAACCTTTCGGGAGCGTTTTGAGGCATCAAATGACATTTTTTGGGGGTAAAACTTTGCCACTTTGGCGCAACACCTTTTTGTGCTATTTTACACACAAAGACCTTTCCATTGGCGCAAGAAGCACATCATTTAGAGTCTGTATGTGAAAGCTATGCCACTCAAAAGGTGACCTTCCTATTTGCACACCTATAGTTCGGGAGGATTCCGCATTAGCCCCCATTATTCATGGAAAAGGGGCTAGCCACATGATTATGATGTAAAATACTCTAGACGAGTCTATATTGTAACTCTAGTTAAGAGTTGATGTAGTCAAAATTAAGCACTAGTAGGCTATCGGGTTGTGTTATAACCAGGCCACTAGGAGGAAAATGCATTCCATTCTTTTGAGAGAATTTTGTTCCATAACTGAGCAAAGATAGCCAGGAGAGATTGGAGGTAGAGCACACAAAGAGGATCTGTGCACTATAGCAGCCCACGAGCCACAAACATTACCTCTTTGTACCTGCAGCCATATTTCCAAACAGAGAAAGAGAGCGAAGCAGCCTCACCTTCTAGCTGGGTTTTCTCCCGAAAGGGTTTCCCAGAGAACATATCTTGTGTCTTATGTGTGTGTGACCTTATTTTGTCATTCTCTACTTTTCTGCATAAATTCCATTCGCATCCATGCACTAATCACAATAAAGTCTACAAATCTAGAAATTAAATAAAATTTTAATAGTGCAGAATCTCATATTTTTAATATAATATTATCAGATCTATTGTGACCAATTGTCAAGTGGAATATCCACGATAGTTTACAGATCGATGAACCACGTTTCTGCAAGCAGTTGCATAGATGTGTTCTAGTGTTCTTTGATGACATTTTGATATACAACAAGACGTGGGAGGACCATCTTCGACATATGGAGGAGGTATTGCGCATTCTTGAGGAGCAACAACTATATGCCAAGATGTCCAAGTGTGAGTTTGGACTGACAGAGATGTTATATCTTAGCCATGTGATTGGAGAGGATGGGGTGCATATTCACTAAGAGAAGATCAGGGCCATTCTGGATTGGCCTACACCCAATAACGTGACTGAGTTGTGAGGGTTCTTAGGCATATGCACATATTACAGGAGGTTTGTGAAGGGGTTTTCTCAGCTAGAAGCACCCCTCATAGATCTTACAAAGAAGGGGGCCCTCAAGTGGACAAATGGGGCACAGGAGGCTTTTGAGTGCCTCAAGGGAGTGATGAACAATTTCCCTGTGTTAGCTTTGCCCCATTTCCCGCAGCCTTTTCTTTTGGAGTGTGATGCATCTGGAGAGGGCATTGGAGCAGTGTTGATGCAAGGAGGGCACCCTATAGCTTTAGTATTATCAGCGGTTGTATTCTATATACGACAAGGAAATGGCCATCATGCATGCCTTGGCCAAGTTCTAACAGTGTTTGGTGGGAAACAGGTTCCAGGTGAACACTGATCACAACAATCTTCGATTTTTCCTTGAGCAAAAGGAACTCAACAAGAGACAATATAAGTGGGTCAATAAGATCCAGACCTACAATTTTGAGATTGAGTATGTTAAGGGGAAGCATAATGTGGTGGCAAATGCATTATCTCGGAGGCCTGCTACGCTCTCACTCATGGACATGACTCAGGATTGGAGGGCACAGTTGTTAGTGAAGTACTCCAAGGATCAGCAGGCATGCGAGATCTTGGATGGTACCTTTGGAGATGATAGATACAGGGTGATGGATGAGGTCATCTAATATAAGAACAGGATATACTCGGTGTTGCTGATTTGTGGTAGCATCAGATGTGCTCTAAGTCTCAAATTTTGTGGAGAGGCTTAGACACATGCATTCCAGATAACCAAGAAGTCGTTTTGTGAAATTCCACCCGGAGACAGTTTTATTCAATAAATTAATTATTTTTACTGAGACCCTAAGTATAAACTTAGGGAATTAAAATAATTAATGGGTATTAATCTAACTGTGGGTGTAACTTCTAGAAGAAGACGAGCATCAAGTCAAAATGATGTTAGCCATTGATTAACTTTCTAATCTAGGTCGTTGAATGTCAACTAGAAGATTATTTAAGGAAGCTTGAGGGTCATCTGGAAAACACACCGAGGCAGATACTCAGTTACCCAAGAAGATCGATTTTCTCACTGGCTGAAGTTCGACACGAGAAATCAATTCAGAGGGAGAGTTGCAGGGTGGAGAGGGAGAGGGGATTAGCAGGAGCTGAGAGTACATAATCCGACCGAAAGAGGCAGCGCAGAGGAGGGACAGAGCAGAGGCAGTGACACAGTGGCAGAGACAGTGTAGAGGAGGGACAAAGCAGAGGCAGTGACGCAGTGGCAAAGATAGTGCAGAGGCTGTGATGCTGGGACTTCTCAGTCTCTGCACAAAAGCTGATGCAGTGAGACTCAAGGACTCTCCAGGGTCAAAAATTCACCAAGAAGTACGTGAGGAAATTGTTTGTAAATTTCTCATAGAAATTCCTATTCTATTTTGCTGGTTATTTTCTGTACAAGAGATTTTGCTGAAGAATAATAAAACCCTCATCTGCTGCACTGGTTTTCCCACATTGGGTTTTTTTTGGGGACAATTGTCCAAAAATAATTGTGTCATTCTTGTTCTTGTATTTCTTTATATCTTGCTCGGTATTTTATTTGTGAAGGTTGCAATAGAATTTATTTTGATGTTTAATGAAGTAATTTCTGTAAATAACTTATTGTTGAATAATAAGTAGAAGAAATAATATCAGAAACTGTAGAAGGATTTCGTTTTAGAAATTTTCACATGGTATCAGAGGTAAGTTAAGCAAGGACACAGAAGAATCTGCGTTGAAGGGAAGTTGTGGTGCTGCATTGACAGCAAATAGAACCCCAGAGGCATTACGCAGTTTTCTACAGAGGTTGCCAGAGAAAATAAAAAGCACGATGGAAGATCATGACATCTCAGAGTTATCTTCCAGATTGGAAGAGGAATTTTCTTTTTTATCGACTTCTACATCAGCCAATGATTGGTACATTGATAGCGGGGCTTCAGTTCATATGACTGGAGTTCGAGAATATTTCTCGAGCTATCAAGAAGAACGAATGAACTTCTAGATTACTATGGGAAACAAAACGAAGTGTACCCTAGTAGGAAGAGGGACCATAGCATTTCAGACAGAAGCAGGAGATAACCTTCGAGCCACGAATGTGCTACATGTGCCAAGATTGGGAATGAATCTACTTTCAGTGTCCTAGTTGTAGGACAAGGGATATGATGTAACTTCATTGGAAAGAAAGTATACGTTAAACATCCAAGCTGGAAGAAAAAGGCCCAGATTGGAACTCGAAGCAACAGGCTATACAGGTTGCAGCTCAAATCTCCAATGGCGCTGGTAGGCAGCGATCTAAATGGAGAAAAGGACATGAATGAGCTATTACACAGATGAATGGGGCATCTACACCATGGAGCTCTGAGAATACTCAGAGAAACTATTACAAGAGTTCCAGCCTTGAGTACTAAGCATGATGACGTATGCGGAGGATGCGTACTAGGAAAGTACGCTAAAGCAGCATATTCCAAAAACAACAATAGGGCTCCAAGTGTATTAGGACTAATACACTTAGATATCTGCAGACCAATGTCTACCAGAGCTCTTAGCGGTGGAAAATATTTCGTCAGCTTTATTGATGACCGCTGCAGGAAAACTTAGATCTACTTCTTAAAGACCAAAAATGAGGTATTTGATCGGTTCAGAGAATTCAAAGCTCTAGTTGAAAACCTGACATGGAAGAAGATAAAGGTATTGTGATCAGATAATAGTGGAGAGTACATTGACAAGGACATCACTAAATTATGTGGAAGAGAGGGCATCAAAAGAGAATGGACAACTCCATACAATCTAGAGCAGAATGGGGCTGTAGAGCGGAAGAACAAGACTATTGTTGGGGCAAAAAAAGCAATGTTGTATGACCAGGATCTGCCTAGATTCTTATGGGCAGAATCAAGCAGCACATCTATATATATCCAGAATAGGACTCCTCATAGGGCCTTGGGCAAGAGAATGCCCGAGAGTATCTTCACAGGGAAGAAGCTAGAAGTGAGTCATTTCAGGATATTTGGAAGTGTGGCATATTGTCACATTCCCGATGAAAAACGGAGCAAATTAGATCAAACTGCAGAGAAGGGGTATCTCGTGGGATACAGCGAGACCTCGAAGGCATACAAAATTTACATTCCAGGCAACAGGAAGGTTGTAGTCATAAGGGATGTAAAGTTCATGGAAGACAGAGCTTTCAGGAAATCTCGAGAGATGCCTCTTGGAGAAAAGTCTGAGGATGTTCATCTTGTCTAGCAGGAGCAGGGGGAAGAACCAACAGGGACAGACATCTGGATCAAGTACCATAACGAGCACCAGTATTTCCTCAGGTGCGGAAAGCTTAGATAATACACAACAGATGGTACAACAGGAAGAGGAACTAATTGAGCCACCCACCACCAATGGCAAAATTAGCAAAGAAGTACAACAAATGCTGAAGGATGCAGAGGAGTTTGTTGGAGCTCCTAGAACCGAGAAAAGGCAGTGTAGACAACCTGACAGATAACAAGCCTTGGTAGCACAGGTTGAAGAACCCTCTAGCTTTCTGGAGGTCGTACGGCACCAAGTCTGGGTGGATGCCATGATAGAGGAATATAGCTCTATCATGACTAATGATGTCTGGGAAGTTGTGCCTAGACCATAGAACATATCAGTTGTAGGTTCGAGATGGATCTACAAGATCAAGTATGCAGCAGATGGCAGCATAGAAAAATACAAGGCTAGGTTCGTGGCAAAGGGTATGTACAGAAGGAAGGAATCAATTATGAGGAGACCTTCGCCCATGTTGCCAGATACACCTCCATCAGATCTTTTGTGTCCTTAGCAACACAGATAGGATGGGAAATTCACCAAATGGATGTCAAGGCAACGTTCTTGAATGGGGCGACAGAAGAGGAGGTGTACATTGAACAGCTTGAGGGCTTTGAGACCTGTTGTCGCACAGATTGTCCAGGCACCGCGACAACGGCTCAGATTGGGGGCTGTCACCTTTATCCCCAATCTCTCTATTTAAGCTGTCTCCTTGCAAGCTAAGGGAGGTAGACCTTATTATAAATGAGGACGATAAATCCAGGAGACACAGCTAAAACATCAAGTACTTGATAAGATTTAACGAGATACCTTAAAGATTGGATTAAAACCAGTGCCTTATGGAGTCAAACAAGATCCCGCTATGTGATTAGAAACAAGCAGATGATGATTAATTGTTGCTTATTAAAACACGATTGATGACGATGATATTTAATCAAAAAAACACCACAACCATGAAACAATAAGATGAAAATGCCAGAGATTTAAGATGTTCCAGTTTATTTCACTTCAGCAAATTCCAAAATTTTGTATAGTCATACTTAAGATAAAATCTTAAAAGCTTATTTGACTATAGAAGATATTTTTGAGAAATTTTTTATTTATTTTTTTGGATTTTGAAAAAAAAATATATATATATTTTTATTTTTATTTTTATTATTTTTTAAATTTAAAACAAATTTAAATCTAAATAAAAATTTTAATCTATATTTTAAAATCCTAGAGTTAAATCAAAATCTAACTAAAACTAAAACTTAAAATCTAAAGCTAAGGTTAGACAAACGAATTTAAAATCTAAACTAAAATGAAATTAAAACTAAACCTATGCTAACACTGAAACCAAGATCGAAATTAAATAAAATCTAAGATCTAAAAAATTACGCTATCATAAAACTCTAACAAACAAAACTACGACTATACACAAAACTACATTAAAATGCTGACAAATTAAAATCGAAGGTTAAATCTGCACTAACGTTTAATGAACCAAAATTAAATATAAAACCCTTACGAAATGAAACCACAACAAAAATAATTAACGCGGGTTCGAAATTTGACGTCTGCGTGATGTGTTTATCGTTTGTGTTTGTTTGCAGATCAGGTCGGACGACAATGGCGTGAAGACTGCGGGATGATGCTGGTCGAGGGTCGAAGTGGAGCGTAGACTGGTCCAGCGGCTAGGAGAAGGGAGCCGCGGAGGGTAAGGAGGGTTGGTTACAGTGCAAAGAGAAGAAGGAACGGGTGGACGGCCAGATCGATGCCCAACAACAACAACAAAAAAGCTAACGCAAAGAAATGAAACGTTTGTGCTTGTGCAGGTCGGACAGAATAGGACACTGATCGGGCAAGCTGGAGGATGCTGGACGGAATGAAGTGTGAGGAAAGACAGCAGGTTAAACGATTCGTAATGTGAGGAAAAGGCAGGATGCAAGGGCGGGGGTGAATGAAGGCAATGGATATAACAACGTTTGAGCAGGGAATGACCCAAGACGTCAAGCAAAATTTGAAATTCTCTTCTTGAAACCCTGATTTCATATACTGATTCAATCAAATGACGCTCAAATTTGTCCACAGCGGGGATCTGAGGCCAGATCTGGTCTTTGGAGGCTAGATCTGCCTTAGATCTAGAAAAATTCCGATTTGAACCTGCAACCTGCAATGAACCAACCTGATCTGAAGATACACACCAAGAAACGATTAAAACCCTCACAATCCTAAAGAAATTTACAAATTTACAACTAATTTACAATTTAAAACCCTCATGGTCAGATCTGAATCCGTTTAGCACAATTTTCAGAAGTTTAAAATTTTTAGTGAGAGGCACAAGCCTTCGAAACCCTACAAAATCACAAATATCGTAAGATAGACCCGGAATTTAACAAATAAAGAGCTTATCAGATTTATGCTTATTGAGAGTCAGCTGGTCCAACCGAAGACTTCTCCAGACGCCCAATCTTTAAAAAAATTTCCCTGCACACTTAGATCTGAATCTTAGATCGATAGAGATTTAAGAAAACAACATGAGACCTCTGCAGAAAAATCAGAATGTTATTTTATAAACCCAGAAAACTGCATAAGATACCTATATGCAGATTAATCCATGAAGGCCATCAACCATAAAATGCAAGAAACCAAGTAGCAGAGTTTAGAGAGAATTCACCACATAGATCTGAGAAGGAACATCCAGATTTGCAATCCCAAAGTCTTTATGCTTTATTCCTCAAAAAGTTTACAAGAGCTTCTAAGAGCAAGTGCACGATCCTGAGATCGGATGACTCAAGAATGACAAAGACCTCGAAATTTATAGGACCAGATCTCTAATGGCTAGTTTGGATGATCCTCGTCAAAATAATCTCAACCGTCCAAAAGATTTAATTATCTTTTAATCCGGAGCGTTGAAATTAAAATTTTGGGGAAAAAACGAATTTATCATTTAATTCAATTTTAATTAACTCAAAAATAATTACCCCAAAATTTTGACCTTGACTTAACCACCAAGGCCCAAGGGTCCAATATTTCTTAAAATTCGCAATATTCTCTTGGCCTGGGGCTTTCAAAATCATTTTCAAAGGACCCACAAATTTTGCCTTTAAAGATTTAATCCTAATTTAGGACCCTAAATTAATTAAACTTCTGGTTTAAGGTTTTATTAATTAATTGACCAAAACATTTAATTAATTGACTAAGAGGAGATTATAATTATTTTTCCAACCCTCTTTTACATGAGATAATACATTTACATACATGAAGGGGGAAAACCCATTTGTATAGACCCTCAAATAAATACCCAACTCTGCGACCCAAAACATGATCTAGTAGACCAAGTAGTTCAAACTACTTTTACAAGGACTCGATAGAACACTAGGACTCACTTAGTATGCTGATGATAAAATCCACCCTAGCTTTAGGGTGAGGCTGGAGGGAAAAACTCTGCCGATCACTTTCGTGAATCAGTGAGACAAAAAAACCTCCTAGGATAGAGATCATCAACAACATACTAGGCTTACCTAGGCTATTACATACACTAACGGTCTTACTTAGATCATTTACATCATAACAATGCAGAATGGGTTTACATCATTTATAACAATGTCAATTGTTGATGAAATCTGGATGATGGAATCTGAATGGCGCAACCATGTCGAACATGACGAATCCCATTTGAAAAAATGGGGGTGTACTGCTATGAGGTAGTTGACGAAGTGTGGTCAACAAGACCCATGAGAAGAAATCTCATGTATGCAGACTAAAGAAAGCCCTATATGGGCTCAAGAGGGCACCCAAAGCATGGTACAGTCGGATTGACGGGTACTTGCAACAATTGGGATTTGTCAAGAGTGACGCAAATCCCAATATCTACTATTTAATGGTAGAGAATGAACCACTTATACTGGTAGTGTATGTAGATGATCTGTTCCTTATAGGATCATCTAGGCTCATAAAGGACTGCAATAAGAACTTAGAAGTTGAATTCGACAAGAAGGACTTGGGGTTGATGCATTAATTTCTAGGGTTAGAGGTATGGCAAAAGAATGGAGAAATATTCCTAGGACAAGGAAGATATGCCTCAGAAATTCTGAAGAGATTCAGGATGCAAGATTTCCGGCCCATGGCAACGCCCATGATAACCAACTGGAAGAAGATAGATGCATCAGGAGACAAGGAAGTGGACCCCACCTTGCACAGACAACTCATTGGGTCACTTATGTATCTGGTCAACACCAAGCCAGATATATGCTTTGCTGTCGACACCCTCAATCAATTCATGGTAGAACCAAAGAGGGTACACTGGGAAGCAGCACAACACATTCTTAGATATGTGCGAGGAACAATCGAATACAGGTTGAAACACACCTGCGGAGTAGATGTCAGATTGACCGGTTTCACAGACGCAGATTGGGCAGGCAATTTAGTATATTGGAAGAGTACCATAGGGTATTGCTTTAACATTGGATCACTAATGACCTCCTAGTGCAGTAGGAAGCGAGATTCAGTAGCACGGAGCTTAGCAGACGCAGAATATATGGCAGCAAGCACACCTACGTGAGAAGCCATATGGCTCAGAAAACTGCTAGTGGATTTGTTCAGAAGAAAGATGGAAGTGACCAGTATCTACTGTGATAATCAGAGTTGTATCAAACTCTCTGAGAATCTAGTATTTCATGATCCGTCAAAGCACATTGACATCAGGTGTCATTTCATTAGAGACTGTATTCAGCGAGGGGCAGTACAGTTGCAGTACATCCCCACACGGGATCAGGTGGCAGACATACTCACCAAAGCTCTCGGAAGAGCCAAGTTTTTTCACTTCAGGGAGCAGATGGGTATGGTAGTGAATCCGTTTCAGTAGCAGAAACAGGTGGTATCTCGGCCATAGATGCAGCGTTAAGAGGGAGTTGCAATGTTGATCGTGGCAGGGTCAGCAGCAGCGCAGTAGTTGATGGGCAACATGTTAGACATCAGCAGCGCAGAGGGAGATGCTTCAGAGTCAGAGCAGTGTGCAGCAGGACATATTTGCTAGAGCACACTCATCACTAAGAGGGAGTGTATATTTGTGGTAGCATCGGATGTACTCTAAGTCTCAAATTTTGTGGAGAGGCTTAAACACATGCAGTCCAGATAACCCAAAATCATTTTGTGAAATTCCACTCGGAGACAGTTTTATTCAATAAATTAATTATTTTTAATGAGACCCTAAGTCTAAACTTAGGGAATTAAAATAATTAATGGGTATTAATCTAACTGTGGGTGTAACTTCTAGAAGAAGACGAGGATCAAGTCAAAATGATCTTAGCCATTTATTAGCTTCTAATCTGGGCCGTTGAATGCCAACTAGAAGATTATTTAAGGAAGCTTGAGGGTCATTTGGAAAACACACAGGAAGATACTCAGTTACCCAAGAAGACCAATTTTCTCACTGGCTGAAGTTCGAAACGAGAAATTGATTCAAAGGGAGAGCTGTAGGGTGGAGTGAGAAAGGGGATCAACAGGAGCTGAAAGTACAAAATCCGACCGAAAGAGGCAGCGCAGAGGAGGGACAGAGCAGAGGCAGTGACGCAGTGGCAGAGACAATGCAGAGGCTATGTCACTGGGACTACACAGAAGCTGATGCAGTGAGACGCAAAGAGACTCAAGGGCTCTCCAGGGTCAAAAATTCAATGAGAAACACGTGAGGAAATTGTTTGTAAATTTCTCACAAAAACTCATCTTCTATTTATGTACAAGAGATTTTGCTGAAGAATAATAAAACCCTCATTTGTTTCGCTAGTTTTCCCTCATTGGGTTTATCCGGGGACAATTGTCCAAAAATAATTGCCATTCTTGTGCTTGTATTTGTTTATATCTTGCTCAGTATTTTATTTGTGAAGGTTGTAGTAGAATTTATTTTGATGTTTACTGAAGTAATTTCTATAAATAACTTATTTCTAAATAATAAGTAGAAGAAATAATATCAGAAACTGCAATAGGATTTCGTTTTAGAAATTTTTATAGGTGTCAGGTTCATAACTGAGGGAGAAATTCATGCATACAGCCCATGATTCACCTCTGACAGGCCAACAGGAATATTACAATACATACAGGACCATCAGGGAACGTTTTACTTAGAGAGGGCTTAAGGGTGATGTCTTGAGGTATGTGCAGGAGTGCAATACTTCTCAGAGGAACACGAGTGAGCAGACACATCCAGTTGGCTTGCTTCAGCCACTCCCTATTCTTGAGAGGAAATGGGAGAGCATCTCTATGGATTTCATTATCAGGCTTCCAGCAGTACAGGGGCATGATTGCATGTACGTGGTAATGGACAGATTGACCAAATTTTCCCACTCCTTCACTATTTCGGCCAGATATTCAACGTGACAAGTGGCCGAGTTATTTTTCCAAGAGGTGTTCAGATTACATGCTCTCCTAAGACCATCATCAGTGACAGAGATAATAAATTTATGGGAGACTTTTGGCAAGAGCCTTTTCACTTAGTGGGGACCAAGCTTACACCTGACACTAGTTATCATCTACAAACTGACAACGAGACGGAGATAGTGAACAAGTGGATGAAGTGATACTTTAGGAACTGTCATGGGGAAACAACGCGCATAGGTAAGTGGCTTCACTTCAGGGAGTACTGTTACAACACCACCCACCATATGTCCATTGGTATGTCACCTTTCCGTGCACTTCATGGTTATGATGCTTTATCTTTTGCTGACATGGTTTTTGGAGACAATCGCGCCCTAGGGGCCAAAGATTGGATATAGGAGAGCCAGGAGATCCTTAGAACCCTCAAGAAAAACCTGGAGACAACACAAAGCTAGCAGAAGATGTATGCAGACAAGCACGGTGGAATATAAACAACAGTTAATCACATATGCACAGAATATAGACAACATTTTTATTTTTCAACCCAACTTCGTTATATTAACAACATATAATACAACAGTCTAGGGCTCCCGTACCAGGGATAATGGCCCTCAGACATCCACTAGTACAAGTGTGATATTCATTTTTTTGGTGTCACCTATGACAAGGTTAGGATGGACTTCCATATTTAGGAGCAGACAGGTCACAGGTACAGGTTGGTGTCATCAGCGGGCCCAGGGGCTTTTTGGAGGAGTTTTGAGGAGTTTATATGAGGTTGGATGGCATTCGCTTGATATATTCCAACATCCGAGTAGTTTGCCTTTCATTCCGGTGCATTCTTACAACTTTCGGAAAACTGAGTTATTTTTGGGCTTAACTCAATAGGTGGCATTCCGAGAGGAATACATGATAGAACACCTTAGTGCAATAGCTCGTTGGAACCGGGATGAGGATACTTACATGGTGGGATGGTTGGACATGAGTTTTAATGACTTGAGGAGACATGGTAGCCGATTTACTCTTTCCTGCATTAAAAATGAATATTTTAATAAGAGGGAAAAGTGCTCCATGAATAAAATAATAATAAAATAAGGCTCTAGAAGGATCCAGGATATCCATAAAAGAAAAGGAGGAGGCCGTTGATGGATATCTTGGATTAGATCATTTTCTTGTGTGAGAGGTTTGAGAACTTGGTTCTCTACTCCATTGGTAGCCCTAGGACGGAAACCCTCGGGTGATTTGTGAGTGTTGGACGAAAACCCAACTCTCTTTGAGGAGACTTCATTCAAAAGTTTCGCAGAGCTTCAAGGATTGGTGTGAGGATCATTTAGATCTTCAATCGGCACTTCATTATCTTTCAGTGGGTTCAGTGGCAGCTGTTGCCGGAGGGAGAGTACCAGTTATATTTCAGTTATCTCAGCTATCTCTCATTTCAGCGTGTAACCCCTGTTATATTATAAGAAAGCTGAGTTATTTCCTGCATTATGGTGTTATGGATTCGCATGTACTTGTATATGGCAATCTTCTATTAAATGCATGAAAATTTTATGGGAAATTTGGGGTTAAGTGAATTTCTGCAAATTTAGTTAAAATATCGCAATTAGGATATTACAGTGGTATCAGAGCCTTGGTCTTGGCTTAGCCGCGAGTTTTCAGATTGGAGGATTTCAAAATTTTATTGCAGATCAGCTTCAGAGAAAGTTCAAAGGGTTTTATTTTGAAGTAATTGGAAGTTGCTTGCTCATTGTGATAATTCTGGAGAAAATTGTCTTATCCATTCTACAAATTCTTTATTTCCAAACAATAGATGAATTCTTCCTAATTTGTCTCCTACTTAATTACTGTGCGAAAAATTCAACCATTATATTTAACAGAGGCGTCCATCATCAAAGTATTAAAAGCGGCATACGATTCTAATTTGGATGTGAGCAAATTTTAAAGCCAAGTCTAGTGGCCAAGTTCATCACTTGGAGCAGACCGTTAAATTATTTTTTTCTAAAAGCCACATTGAAAATTAAAATTCAAATGGGTGAGGTTAATTATTGATGCTAAGCCGAATGCAGCAAGCAACAAAGTTTGATTATTCAATTGCAACGGCTTTCGAGTCAATATAGTTGTGTGTGGATTTGCGCAAGCTATGCTCCCGAAGAACATATCGAAGGGAGCCAAGCCATAAGTTGTTCGTGGATCGAAAATCCCAGGGTTTCTTTTATAAATCCAAATCATGTCATTAATTTCACTGGAGCCACCACCGATCACCAATAATGTTGTGAGGAGACCAATTCCACGTGGTGCATTAACAACTGGGCCGAATTCTTTCTCAGTGTGCATGAATTTCACGTTGCTATAGTGCATGCTTGTGCGATTGGGTTGGAGTGATGCGTGGAGCGGCAGGGTCTCATTCAACTTCCGAGTTTGTTCGCATTAATTCGAGAGAACCGAATTCAATTGCTTAGGAGCACCACATAATTCTTCATGAATGTTCAAAACCGAATTGCCAGAGCCGCTACACGTTAGATCAGTGGCTAAGATTCTTGTGTGATTCAAGTGAATGAGTTTCGTAGCAATAAGCATTTCACATATATGAGTTGGTGCTGAGCTTTGATTCGAGTTGTGGCCGAAATTGTTTTACACCAAGGATCAATTCTCTAGTGTGAAGCAACAATTCTTTTCATGAGGAAAAGAGGGACGAATTCTGGGCACAAATAGGAAGTGCGTATCTCTGAAGGGAGAGCGTATTGCTTGACTGAAGGTCACGGCTTGCTCATGTTGTTCATGGATGTCATTTGGACCATGGGAAGAACATATTATGATTGTTGTGTGTTTTGCGTAGGGAAGTTATTGCGGGGACTAAGTTGTTGATACCATGGGGGCGCTCCAGTTTGCAAATGTTCTGCAAATTTGAGCTTTATTAAGGCGACTTTAATTGCAAACAGTGGTCCAAAATATATATATCAATTCTCCCGGGGCATCACAGTGACCGATCTGGGCAGAGATTCAACACTAATTTTTGTGTTTACTGAGCATATATTACTGAAGCCACGGTGCCCGAAATCACATCTCCTACAGTGGAATTCGTAGTTTCCAGATTGAGTATTAGTCCAAATTTAGCTGACTCTAGAAGGGCCAAGTTCGAAAACAAGGCGTTGAGACAAGGATAATCGGGTGGACTGGATTGAAGGTTGCGACAATGGGTAATTTGCTGGTCTATTTTCCAAGTTATATCACTCTTATCTACATACTGTACATTCATTGTTTAAGTCTGTTGGGAATATGTCGAGCACTGTATGAGCTATTCTGGAAATAAAATTGATGATAGCCACCTATAACATGTTTTCTGCCTAACTATTTAACTACATGCCTAGCTGAAATAGTCACTAAAAACTCATAATTTGAATCATTTGGGGAAAGATTCTAAATCATAGTTTTACAATTAAAATTTCTCTGTCTATAAGAATGGGGTTCTTAAAACACCTCATGAACCAACAAAGCATTACCTCAATGGACTGCCATATAGACTAGAAGACAAAACTAAATGGCAAACCTCTTTCAAGAGGGGATCTATGCCATTCTTCAGAAAGAACAGTCAAAGAATGTGCAGAAGGGGCAAGAGATAGGCCACAAATTATTTGCACTTGGGACATATTTGAAACACATAAAGATGACATGGTGAGTTTGTCCAAACTTGATGAGCTTAATGAACTCCTTTCCAAAGTAAGCCAGTTAGAAGGGAAGAAACTGATTTGGGCACTAAAACTTGTTATGCTTGCTCTTATACAACCCAAATTCTTGGAAGACCTTGTGAGGGGTTCAAACTTCTAGTTGCATCATGCCTCAGTAACATTATGAGGTTGACCGCACCTATAGCTCCTTTCAGTGATGATGTTATGAGGGAAGTTTTCAAGTTAGAAGTGGCAACTTTTCGGGATTTGGACAATAGTACTGGCTCCACCTTTGGGAAGAAGCTTGAGATTTTAGGAGGTATGGCCAAGATCAGAACATATGACATCATGTTTGATCTTGAGTGTGATAGCTTGATTCGGCAGATGTTCCAATGCTTCTTCAGCATTAGGAGACACCATCCTGACATAGTCATAGCACACATGCATTCCATCCTATCGTCATGTATGAGACCGTGATGCCATTTGTCGAGAGCTGTAGACTAGGTTGTTGAGCATTTGGAGGAGAGAGCAGTTGGTCTCACCTATTGCTTATGAGCTAGCCCTAGGGTTAGTTGAGTAGAACATTGAGCTTTTTAGGAGACAATTGACCAGGGAGGATTTGCTCCAGTTTGGTGGATCAGGCAGCAAAAATGAGCTGAGGAGGAAGGGACTTTGCTTCATTTGCAAAGAACCTTGGGGGCCTGATCACTCATGTTTGAGAGATGCAGATGAGGTGGCAGAGGTAGAGTAGGTAGACGTTCCTTCTGTATGCCAGGATGAGGACTCTTCTTCAGATGAGTCCATGGGATCATATGAGGATGCTTCTGGGGAGCGAGAGCAGTCATGCAGAGTTGATGACAGTAGGCCGAAGTTGTATTCTAGTGTGCAGGGTGAGCAGTCAGGGGACTCTACGAGAGATACTCAAGGTGATGAGTCACTTATGACGATTCAGTCGGAACAGCATATGATGGAGCATGAGTCGGCAAAGGGGGAGACTATGCACATCATGCATGATAGTCCTTTGGGGGAGAGCCAGATGGAGGCTCACATTGAGTCTATGATGGATATGCGACTAACCTTGGGGTCAGCCATTGAGGAGGAGCAATTAGATGCACAGACATCGAGTACAGTGACAGTAGTTGCAAATCCATATCCTCTGGAGATGTTGGAGGTTGATGGGATAGTTCTGCAGGGGGCTAGTAGACAGCAGGAGCATGACATTCCTGATCAAGAGAGGGAGGAGCTATTGGAGATGGTGGAGCATCCATCTTTGGGCCGAAACACTGATGAGGTGCAGATAGATGCACATGCAGTCAACAGAGCTGCAGTACTTTCAGGGAGTAGCACTCTCCAGGAGTACATCGATGGGGCTTGCAGCATATCTCGCCTAATTTGGCCTTTTATAGAGAGAGGGGCCTTCCTTTGCAGGTGGATCTCATCGGCAGACGGGACAGAGCAGCATGCATTGAGTATGGGTTGGCGACAACACTCCAGACGTGTTCCATATGCAGATGTCACTACATTGGATTCTTCTTCCAGGATAGATTGGCAGGAGATCATGATTTGGTACCCTATTGATGGTACGATCTTCTTTGTAGGGAGCATAGCAGAGCAGGAGCCCCTAGACATGACAGATGCGACAACTTCCAGTTGGCAGTGGGGCACATGTCAACAGTTCTTCAGTATTCCATCCCGACTTCAGGAGAGCAGGGTTAGCATGAGATCGAGTCAAGAGTTGGACTGGAGAGAGGTGATGAGTTGGTACACAATTGGTGGGGCAGCTTATATAGTCAGAGCTACAGCACAATAGGAGCCATGGAGCATTGATGCTTGTTGGCGGACTTCGCTTCATGGGGCAGCAGCTATAGCCGAAGGCTGTGCGTAGTCCGAGCCGTGGGACTTAGGCAATGTTTGGCCATGGTGGCGTTGGGATCCGGGAGGATGGATTGATGATAGATGTGGTGAGAGATCAGTTTGGGATCCTGTCATTGAGGGGTCTGTTCCGGGTGGCTTGACACAGGCGCATAGCAGCACCCAGGGGTTTGTATGGGATCCGGGCATTGTGTCTCAGTTGCGTCGGGCCAACAGGGTGGCCCACATATTTGGATTGCTTGAAGGCAAGCAATCTTGGGGCGGAAGGTCTGTAATATTCCTTTTCTTGGTGTCTCCTATGACAGGGTTAGGATGGACTTCCAGAGTTAGGAGCAGACAGGTCACAGGTACAGGTTGGTGTCATCAACGGGCCCAGGAGATTTTTAGACGAGTTCTGAGGAGTTTCTATGAGTTCGGGTGGCATTCGCTTGATATATTCCAGCATCTGAGCAGTTTTCCTTTCGTTCCTGTGCATTCTGACAACTTTCAGAAAACTGAGTTATTTTTGGGCTTAACTCAATTAATTGCACTCAAGGTGGCATTGTAGGAGGAATACATGATAGAACACCTTAGTGTAATAGCTCGTTGGAACCGAGACTAAGATACCTACATGATGGGATGGTTAGACATGAGTTTCAGTGACCTGAGGAGACATGGTAGGTGATTTACTCTTTCCTGCATTAAAAATGAATATTTTAATAAGAAGGAAAAGTGTTCCATGAATAAAATAATAATAAAATAAGGCTCTAGAAGGATCCAGGAGATCTATAAAAGAAAATGAGGAGGCCATTGAGGGATATCTTGGATTAGATCATTTTCCTGTGTGAGAGGTTTGAAAACTTGGTTCTCTACTCCATTGGTAGCCCCAGGACAGAAACCCTCGGGTGATTTGTGAGTGTTGAACGAAAACCCAACTCTCTTTGAGGAGACTTCATTCAGAAGTTTCGCAGAGATTCAGGGATTGGTGTGAGGATCATTCAGATCTTAAATCAACGCTTCATTATCTTTCAGTGGGTTTAGTGGCAGCTGTTGCCGGAGGGAGAGTGCAGCAGTTCAGTTTTGGAGGCTAGCGCAGTGCAGCAGTGTAGCAGAGTCTTGAGGCCAATTATATTTCAGTTATCTCAGCTATCTCTCATTTCAGCATGTAACCCCCGTTATATTATAATAAAGCTGAGTTATTTCCTGCATTATGGTGTTATGGATTTGCATGTACTTGTATATGGCAATCTTCTGTTAAATGCATGAAAATTTTATGGGAAATTTGGGGTTAAGTGAATTTCTGAAAATTCAGTTAAAATATCACGATTGGGATATTACAACAAGATACAAAAAAAGCTACTCTGACCCTCTGGTTGTAGCATGCTCTAACATCTCCTCTCGGTCGTACCTTGTACCTGCCCGGTCCTTCGACTCCTTATCTGAAACTCCTGCCTCTATCAATGCTCCAAGTCCATCAGGCCACTAAATCTCGACTGTCCAATCCGCTCTCTAGTTGTCCCTTCATCCATAAAGGGCACGACACATCGAAACTCCTGTCGAGTTGTTCACAGCTCCACTTGTGAACAACTCTCAATCAGCCCACTGCTTCTCCTCAGCTAGTCAGGGACTTCAACCCACTATGGTCTTCTTGTTCTGCAACGATGAAGACCAACATAGGGCACGCAGGGCTACCACCTATCACTGCAAGATGTCCATCTCCTACAATGAACACGGGCTAAGAAGACTTCCCATCATCTGTTGTACAATTCCTTCTCCACACACAAGTCTCGGGCTCCACAATCCTGCTCCTGGTTGGCCAAACCCTTGAGCTCCACAACTACCAAGTTAGCGGTCACCTTTGTCCATCAAGGTGTTGCACTTCGGCTACAACATGGACACTATCACGTTGTCCTCTAGCAGACCATAAGTGTCCAATCTTGTCCACACTTGGTCCTCTCTCATGTTGCCCTCCAACAATCCATGAGAGACCAAGTCCACGTTGTAGCATATGCTCCTAGTTAGGGCATCCCCACACCCGAAACACCCTTACACATGGCTGCCCACAGACTCCACCAATCCGCCCTTTGCTTCTACAATAGAGGAGCTATTGCAAAAATCTGGGCACATCAATATGTCCTTGCCTAGGACACCATGAATCCATCATACATGGGTCCATCTGCAACACACCTTGCTGTTGTCCTCTTGCCTTCTGATCTGATGTGCTTGCTGTCACCTTGGCTGCTCGATAGGCCTCCCAACAATCCACATGTGCTCCTCAAAACAACTCCTAAGGCCACCTTAAGCTGCCCATCAAATTGATCCACGCAGTAGTCAATACTTTGACCCAATACTTTACAAAATCTCGCTCCAAGTTTGTTGTCCAATCACTGTGGAAATTATCAGTGGTCTAGGGCATCTAACCATGAGATCTTCCCTCTCCTCATTGACTTCCACAAGCTACCTTAACACGATCCAAATATGGTCAACACCTTTGACTATCAAACCTCCACAAAACACTGTTGTCCCTTGTTTGCACTTGTTCACTGCAATTATGGTTAGGGCACACAACCCTCAATCCTCCACCCAGTCAGCTAGTCAAGCCCTCAAGAGTTGCGGCCTAGCTTGGAGAGGCACCTCCCTTGCTACACTGCCCTTTAAGGGATTGTCCTCCCTTAACGTTGCCCTTAAATAGCCTTTGGCTGCTAGCTAAGGCTTGCGGCCTAGCACAACAGCCTACTGTGGTTGTGGCCCCCTCCAAAACGTGCCCAAACAAGCTCCCTCATAGCCCTGTCTTGCCTCATTGCTCCTCGACCTAGTAGCCCAGCACCTCGGCCCCTGAACAGCCCCTTACGGACCTGTCTTTAGCCCTCAATCAGTCCTTAAACAACTCCACAATTCAGCCCAAAATCTCGGCCTCCAAACACACCTGTCCCATGCTGCTTCTCGACCTCCAAACAGAGTTGTCCCCACACTATCATTGACCCTCTCCTTGTTGTGGCTAGCATCTGAATTTCAGAGCTCTTCCTTGGCGGAATATCACACAAAATGGATGCCTAAAACCCAAGTGCTCACCCTCTTTTTATAGGCTAAAGAGGGGCTTCCACGAATTAGTGAAGAAACCCTTCTATTGGAGTGTTTTACATCAAGCCTGCATGACTTGAAAACCAATAAGTAATTAGTCAACTTCAAAAATTCTTTTCTCTCTAACGACAACTCGGAATCGGATGATTCTTGTTGCGTTGGAATCGTCTTGCCGAGCACTATCATCCTCATCCATCACATGTCGATTTCTTATCACGTTTTTGGCCCAAACATCGATGGCTACAAAACCCCCAAGCTTGGATCTCAAGCCCACAAGCCCATTTGTGTGTGCTTTGATCTCCAACCCTCAAACACTTAGGCTTGGAGTATCTCCCAAGCTACACAAAAATCAACATGCAACACATTTGTAGTTCAGGTATATCTTTGGCGTGGCCGATTTTTGTACCCCACCCAGAATCCATGAGTTTTTATATCAGGAGCAACATTCGAAGCGGATTCCCTTTGAAGATGTGCCCTTTCACCCCACTTTAGTAGGCACCTGCTTCACATTCAGCATAGCAACATCCGGCTTGGGTTCCTTTGGAGATGTACCCTCCCACCCCAAGCTATGTCGGCACCTGCTTCACATTCAGCATAGCAACATCTGGCTTGGGTTCCTTTGGAGATGTACCCTCCCACCCCAAGCTATGTCGGCACCTGCTACTTCATCAATAGTCAGCATAGTACCATTCGGATCGGGTTCATTTGGAGACGTGCCCTCCCACCCCAAGCTATGTAGGCACTTGCTACTTCATCAACAATCAACATCTAATCACATCAACTCCAACAACATCCAGTAATCATTTCAGTCATGGCTTCCCACTTAAACCAGGAAGCGGAAAGCAGGGGGCGCTTTCCATCTAAATCGGGAGGAATTGGGCAGCGAGGCTACCTGGCTCATAATGGAAACTTATAAAGCAAAAGGAAACATCTCTTCCTATAAAGACATATAATCATAAAGGCAATATCAACTTAGTTAGTTAGCTTTTTCCTATACAAACCATTTTGGCAACTCATAAAGAAGAAGGCAAATTCTAATAATGTAATCTTTATAAAAAAGGCTAGCAAGCCTCATGGTAATACAAGTTAATATATTTGAGTCTTTTTCCCTTATTGTGTATTGTTGTGTCCTGATTCATTTGTTTTTGAATCTAGTTTTTGGAAGATCCAGCTGAGAGGTGAGGCTCTCTAAGCCTCACCTACGATCAATTGCAGATCAGTTTGCACCCAAGAAATGGTGCAACACATGAAGGAGAGTCAGTTGAAGGAGGTGGTCCATTAGATTTAGACATTGAAGAGGAGCTTTACTACCAACAAGAGGGTGATGCACTTGAAGAAGAGAGCAAAATGGTAAAGAAGAAGCATGCATGAAAAATTTCATACAACAGTTTGCAGGCCCCATAAAGTTGCAGATGAAGAAAAATGAATGAAGTAAACCAAAACAAACAAATAAACATTGTGGATTGGTGAAGTCATGATAGGCATAATGCCTATACAATAGAGAGAATTTGTTGTAACACAATCCGAATATATGGAGGGTTTGTTGTAGCCGAAAGAAAAAGGAAGCTTTGATTAAGTGTCATGCCGAAGAGAGGGATTATGGCAAGGACCACTAGCATATGGAAAAATCAAGGGAAGAGGATTCCCTTAACGAAGATGAATATGGCAATGTTGTAGCAAATAGTTAATTGTACGTAGCTCTTACAAACAGAGAGGTACCAAGGAAATAGGTTGTGGAGAGATTGTAGTAGAGAGAATTTGCAATTGCAGCAACAAAGGTAGATAATGAGGATTGAGAGATTAAAGTAATGAGGCAAAGAAAGGCAGAACAAGATGAGATGCCTATGGGAAGTAGGTGTTTCCAAATTTGATGATATTGTTAAACTGTTTGAAACTACTGACCTGTATGTAGATGATGCAGAGAAAAGTTAGACAATGTTTGGACCAAAGAAAAGGATAAGGTTCTTGTACAAATGAAATTGTTGCAGCAAGAAATGGTGCAAGAACCAATGATGCAAATATCATGTCAGTGAATATATCATCAAGGGTTTGAAAATAAACTGATAAGAAATATCCGGGAAAATATCAGAAACTATTGCAATATATTAGCAACCATATACTTGGACCTGAAAAACTCGAAAGATTATTGGAAAAATTGGTCACCTGAAAATCTAGGAAAATATTGAAAATATTGGGAGAAATAAGAGATATTTGCAACAATGGGAAGAACACATGGAAAGATATGAGGTGGAATATGGCTGTGAGAACAAATTTGAGAAGACGATGTTGTATGGTGATGGGTCTTTTGATCAATAAAGTAAGGAAGATCTCGTAGAATAAATGGCTACAACGGGTCAGATTATTTATTCTACAGCGGATCAGAATCAGATTGTGGAAATTCACCAAGAGTGCAAAGGGTCAAATGGGACTGGCTATGGCAATGATGGTGCGAAAGATATTAATTGGGATATCAATAAACCCTTGAGAAGAAAATTCGTATATGTTAAAAGACAATTAACTCAAGATCATTTGAGCGGTGGATAGATTTATATTTCAATTTATTTGTCATCCCTCTCTGTGATTGATAAATCCAGAGTTAAAAATGGATCTTCCCTGGTGTATACTTCATTCTAACAATTAAAATGGTCCTCTGATATTTGTCGCTGAAAGCAGCAGGTTATATCATTTGTGGTATCAGAGTATTGTCGGTGGTGTTGCAAAATTTTTCATTCTCTGGATGCTTAAAATTTGATTGATGTGTTTGTGGGTATCATAGTATAGTGAGATCGGAGAATTCTTAATGTTGCAAGCCAATGGAAGTTGATGATTTCTTGGCCTACTACATTGCCCTGCATTAACCCAACAGAAAATTCCGATACTTAGTCTATTAATCATCACTGTCGTTCTTAGAAAAAGCTGTGTGATTCTTAATCCAAAAAAATTGTCTAGAGCCTCGACTGAAAAAGCTTCTAGGTGCTTAGCAAGTTATGTCACAAAGGGATTACTATTAAGCACGTATGCAATGGCAAATATCTTCCTGAATTGCAAATTGATATGAACGTATTTTTTATATGTTTCGAGAAACAGAATTTACACCCAGCCTCCTCCATTTGAAACTCGTGCAACCCAGCTCGGAAACACCAAAGCGAGAATGGAACCCTGAACAACAGCTTAAAAACACTGTGTCTACCACCATATAACCAATACCCCGTTGGCAATGGATGCAGAAATTCAGAAATATGCGACAATGGAGATGAAGTCAGGGGCTGGCTGAAAAGGGAACCCAATTGGAACCACCCAAAAAAAACTAAACAAGACAGGGATGCAACGGGTCAGATTATTTATTCTACAGCGGATCAGAATCAGATTGTGGAAATTCACCAAGAGTGCAAAGGGTCAAATGGGACGGGCTATGGCAATGATGGTGCAAAAGATATTAATTGCGATATCAATAAACCCTTGAGAAGAAAATTCGTATATGTTAAAAGACAATTAACTCAAGATCATTTGAGCGGTGGATAGATTTATATTTCAATTTATTTGTCATCTCTCTCTGTGATTGATAAATTTCCCTGGTGTATACTTCATTCTAACAATTAAAATGGTCCTCTGCTATTTGTCGCTGAAAGCAGCAGGTTATATCATTTGTGGTATCAGAGTATTGTCAGTGGTGTTGCAAAATTTCCCATTCTCTGGATGCCTAAAATTTGATTGATGTGTTTGTGGGTATCATAATATAGTGAGATCGGAGAATTCTTAATGTTGCAAGCCAAGGGAAGTTGATGATTTCTTGGCCTACTACATTGCCCTGCATTAACCCAACAGAAAATTCCGATACTTAGTCTATTAATCATCACTGTCGTTCTTAGAAAAAGCTGTGTGATTCTTAATCCAAAAAAATTGTCTAGAGCCTCGACTGAAAAAGCTTCTAGGTGCTTAGCAAGTTATGTCACAAAGGGATTACTATTAAGCACGTATGCAATGGCAAATATCTTCCTGAATTGCAAATTGATATGAACGTATTTTTTATATGTTTCGAGAAACAGAATTTACACCCAGCCTCCTCCATTTGAAACTCATGCAACCCAGCTCGGAAACACCAAAGCGAGAATGGAAACCTGAACAACAGCTTAAAAACACTCTGTCTACCACCATATAACCAATACCCCGTTGGCAATGGATGCAGAAATTCAGAACTATGCGAGAATCGAGATGAAGTCAGGAGCTGGCTGAAAAGGGAACCCAATTGGAACCACACAAAAAAAACTAAACAAGACAGGGATGCATATTTACCAGGTTATACGCCCATTAACGTGTCGGGCTGTATATGCCCACTACTGAATAATGTACTTGATTAAATCTAAAAGTGGGCGGGCCGGATAAATAACCCCACAAAACAAGTGTACGAACACTTGCAATCAAATTATTATAGCAATGACGGATAATAGGGACTATACCGTAGGTTCATACGGTATCTCCCAGGGTTTCATCATACATGACATTTTAGTACTACAGATTCACCTATACACTATCTCTGGACTTATACCCAACGTCCATAAACTTATCATGTGAACTGTAACAGAATAGAAATTCAAGAGATAGCACAGTGGAAGGAGAATAACTGATAACACTAGAAAATACTACAAGTTTCAGAGGAGATAAGCACAAACCCAAGCAACATAAACCTTCTTGTCTAATTGATTGGCTGTGGTTCTTCAACTGGCTTGTCAAGCACAAGGATTCCAAGCAACCACGTACAGCTCCAAATCTGATAGATTCTCTGCGATTAGGATTGATATCCGTCCGTTGAAGTTACTGATGGGGATGAATAAATACGGCCATCTGCAAGACTTTTTCATTTAACACGTGACACATCAATGTTCTCGAAATCGAAATCAAAATGATATGAAACTATTTCCAATAAATTATTTGCCATTTGCGTCACCTGCGATGTCATTTCGCCTGTCCTGTTTTGCCAAAATGATCACCCGTGATGTAATTTCGCCTTATTTTAAGAGCAGAATAGGAAAGTCTAAGTCGGTTTTGCTCGAAAGAATCCACAAATTAGTTTGGAAAATAATGGAAATTTCACTCACATAAATTTGTTCAAAAAAATTTGGGTGTTGGAAGAATGGCTTTTAATTTTTAATTTTTTTAATAGTATTAATACATTTTCACCATTTAAAAAAAACTTATATAGTTTTTGCACACGTCTTACTAGTGACATGTGTCATTATCAAAATGAATTGGTTGACGAAAAAGCAAGTGTATTAATTCAAAAGAGAAGGCTTTGAAATTATTTCCACCATATAAAAAAAACTATTTAAACACTCACCATAATATATATATTTTTTTATTTACAACAAAAAAATCCAAGGTCTATGGAATTTGCATCATCTCTTTGTTTTCCTAAATGATCATCAGTAATGCCATTTGGCCTTATTTTTTACTTTTTTAAATCAAAATGAAAAAATATTCTAGAGAGAAAAAAAAAAAAATTTAATAGAATTTTTTTGGAATTGTAAATTTCAATTATATAATCTACTAATTAAAAAAATCTTAGAGAAAGAATGTAAAATAATTTTAATAAAAAAAATTGGATTGTAAATTTCAATTATATAATTTGCATAATATAAGTCTGGCCAAATTTTCAAAACTTTGAATCCATTTAAATATTAAAAACACATTTTAAAAACCAAAATTCATTATCTTATCAAAACCAAATTTTAATTAAAAAATAAAAGTAAAAATTTCTAGTAAACTTCCTCTCTAAGATTTAATTTGATGAATATTTTCTAATATTTTTTTATTTAACCATCAAATATTAACTATTTTAAAATAGATATGTTATTGATGACATTTATTTGATTTTTAAAATGGTCAATTTGAAGAATGAGTGAAAATTTTACTTCCACACACATATGTATATATAACTCTAATATCTCTTATATATATATATATAGATAGATATGCAATTCTACATAAGATTGAGAAATAAAAAGTTGGTGATCTCACTTGTTGATTTCAAGATAAGTGTTACACTATGCAGCACCTACAATAATAAGACCTCAAGATTAGATTCCTAAAAAAAACACAGAATGCCCCCATAATTTGAGAATTAGAAGAATGCCTCCATAGCTTTGAGAATTTGAAGATAAGCATAAACTCACCCACATGTCTCTATCGCCACATACATCATGCAATCCTCACCAAGCACACTAAAATATAAATCCTAAACACTAAATGCCACACCCTATTGGCATTGATATGCTATATAAAACGCAAACCTATGATGATAGAGTAATCAAATTGAAGGGATTTTTGTTGTTTTCCAATAGCAATAATGAAATAGTGGAAGTAAATTTTTTTGTTTGAATGGGTAAAATAGTTATTTTCTATTTGATTGAGAGTTTTTATGTAGTTCCTTTAGTGTTAGTACACTAGTGATAAATCTAGGTTTTTTTAAACGGAACTGTTTATGAATTTGATTAGAAAATGGATCTATTTCATGGTTGGATATGGAATATAAAACATGTTGTTACTAAGACAATAATGTGTTATATATGTTCATACTTTAATATGAATGCGAGTGGAGTGTTAGGGTGTTACACTGTAAATGGAAGAGCTTCACCTTTCTTACTTATTGAAAGATTATGATTTTTTTTCAAAGTGCATGACCTATATATTATTATTCCTTAAAATGTTAGAATCTTCCAAATTCTTATTAATTGTAGGCTCAAACTTGTTTTATTATTTACAAGGTCTTCCTTCACACCAATTCATCATGTTAAAAGTTGAGATTATTTCTTCATCTTCAAAATACATTATAGTTAATGGGTTCCACCAAGCTACTTGAATTAGAATGGTTCACTATCATTAGTGATTTTACTTAATTGGGCCAAATAGTCACCTAATTTGGTAGCAAAAATAAACATAGTTAAAAATGTTTAATTTTTTCAAAATAATATAAAATATGTATGCATATAATGTTACTTAATTAACCATATTTTATAATAAAGTAAAAATTAAAAAAATAATTAACATTACTATATATATATATATATATATATATATATATATATTAAAAAAATTAATTTTATATTTGAAAAAAACATATATAATACTTTATTTAAGTTTTTTAGAATCTATGCTTCTGTGATCCATATAAAATTGTAAAATCTCTTTCGGTAATAATCACATATAATGGAACGTTGTCGACGCGTTTCGAACCAACCAGTGTGGTTCATCATCAGGACTAGGTGAGAGATCATATCAAATCAATAAGCTTAAATAGATGTAGAGATGTTTAAACTAGCCGTTTTCTAAACGGCTAGTTTGACTTTTTAATAATTTAAAATGTTTTTAATAAGTAACGGCTAGTTCCCTCCTACTATTAAACCAATTAATAAATTTATTGGTTTAGTTAATAAATTATTAAACTTATTAGTTATAATTATTTAGTAAACTTATTAGTTATAAATTTTTTAAATTAAAGTGAGAGGTTAAAAAAATAAGAAAAGAAAAATAAATAAATAAATAAATAAATAAAAATAAAAATAAATAAATAAATAAATAAAAAATAGATAAATAAATAAATAGAAAATAAAAAAATAAATATAAATAAAAATATAAATTAAAAATAAATAAAAATAAAAATAATAAAATGTAAATGTAAATAAAATATAAATATAAAAATGAATATAGCAAAATAAAAATAAAATAATAATAGAATAAAATAAAAATAAAAAGAGACAAATAAATAAATAAAAATAAAATATCAAACTTTCAAAAAAAATAGAGTAAATAAATAAAAAATAAATAAAAATAACTAGATAAATAAATAAATCAAATCAAATCAAATCAAATAAAAATAAAATAAACTAAAATAAAATAAATAAAATATAAATATAAATATAAAATATATAATAAAAGAAAAAATAAAAATAAAATAAATAAATAAACAAATGCAAATAATAATAATAATACAAAAAAAAAAAAAAAAAAATTCAAGGACATAAGGCAGGTATCCAACACCTGCTAATGTTCCAACCATCATCTCTGTTGAGATTAAGGGGTCTTTTTTCGATTTCTAAGGCCTCTCTTAACTTATGATGATGGAAATGGTCAATCCTAGCAATGACCTTCACCTCTTCAATACAAATATGATGGTTAGTATTTTCTGCTTAATAAATCATAATAAATTCACTTATGCAAAAAAAAAACATCATAATAAATTGCCAAATTCACTTAGCAAATTTATACCCTACTTCTCCTAACAAGAAACCAGATTTTGCCCCATCAAATTTATACCCTGCTTTTCCTAACAAAAAGCCAAATTTTGAATTCAAAGTTGGAAGTGTATTGTGAACAACCAGGCTTTTTAACTTTGTCCAACCGAGAGTGGTAACAGAGAACCACGGAAGTTTGACCGACCAAGTACAATCACTTTCTAAATACATACGAGATTCTGCACTATATTGTGCTTCTAGATTCATCACCATTGTGAGCTACACGAACCCCAATGTTTTTATAATATCAACGAGGTGGATGCATGGTGAAGGCCCCACATGAGGCACACTTCAAAGGGAATATGATGGCTTCGAGTAATTGTTTTGGTTGGTTTTACTAGCGTTCCAAGTATTTTTATTTTTTATATTATATATATATATATATATAAGAATATGGGATTATCTTTGAAACATTCTAATAGACTTGGAAACCTTTATACTTGGTTTTTCTCTTTTTTTAATATGGTATAGCATTGAAAAATGTGTTATGGTAAATTGGAATATCTATAATGCGTTTGAATTAAGTTAATAATATCTGTCATTGATTTTCTATGTTAATGAACTTATCCAATTTTGTAAGGATTATGATATATGGCGTATTACATATTTGCAGTAATTTGTAATTTATAATTATAATAAGATTGATAGCTACAAAGCAATATAGTTTTTGTTTTTATTGTTAATTAAATAAGTAAGGCGGTTTGTGTTTTATTGTTATTCAAGAATGTCTCATTTCTACAATTGTTTCTGCAATATGTTATTATTTTTGTTTTTTTACATGCTTTCTCTGCACCTTCGCACTCTGCACAATGAAAGCTTTCTCTACACTTCTAAGAAAACATTATAACAGAACTAAGAAAAAGCATAATTATGATAAACTGAGACCTTTTATGGAAGGCATCGATGGGTGGTGGCAAACTTGCCTATAGACCTTTAGAACTGCTGTAGTCATGTGGAGGTAGCTTTGTGTTTATTTTGTTATTTATTTATTATTTTTCACATAATTAGGCGAAGAGTGCGAGAGAGAGGGTCTGCAAAGGAGTTTGTTTTCCTTGCTCCACACACACATTCCTCGCACACGTTTTTTCCTGCAGTCCCTTTCTCCGCACACCAAAATAGAGCTTTTGCAAAGAATCAAAATGCAATCCCAAATTAATGCTCCAGAGCGAAGTCATTAAAGATCATGAGATCTACAACCATCGGCACATAAGCATCGCTTGTGAAGCTCTCTTTCCAAATACAATAAAGGTTCAAACAATTGGTTTTAACATATTTTTAATGTAATAATTGTTCAAACTACTCTTTTATTACATTTTCACATAAAGATTTTTTTAATTTACAACTTCATTGGAGTTATCGATATGTCAATGCAATTAAGACAGTGTGGGTTCTCCGTCTTGTCGTTATTTTTTTTTAAACTAAAACGGGTATGTGTTATTTATTGAAGAAATCTAGTTGGGTCAAGGCCGAATCAACCAACATTACACAACAGCTAGCCAGCTTCCTGATACAAGTAAAACAACATTTCATGGAATGCAAGTTTGGAGGGGGCTTTCATCATTTATGCTGAGGTCACCTAGCGAGAGTAGACATCCTTTGTTTGCCATAATGGTTGCTTCCTTGTTCGAGCCTCTGAGAATGTGGAAGAATTGGTAGGAGGTGAATTTAAGCAGCAAGAGCTTCAATCTTCGAAGTGCCTTTTTGAGGAATGCATTGTTGAACTGATCATCCGAATTAAGCTTCTTGGTCAGGATTTATGAGTCACCGAAGGCTTGGAAGTCTTTTCTTCCACTCCCGCAGGCAATGTGGCAGGCTTTTAGCAGGCCTAGGATTTCTGCCTAATTATTTGTTCGTTGTCCAAGGCCCCAACAGAAACTGTCTCTTCTTGTGCTGCCCAGGGAGTAGAGTACACCACCTGCCCCAAGGTTTCCTTTGGATGCACCGTCGAAGAAGATCGTGTTTTGCTCTGCTTTCTCCACCACACCTAGATTGTTTCGTCTGAGTCCCTTATGCGCCATCCAGGATTGGTGAAGGGGGTGACCAAGGTTTGTTTTCTGTCTCGAGAGGTAAGAGTTCCCATCCATTTCTTTTCTTCAGGGAGGAGCAAGCTATTAGATTTGTGGGGTTGTTGCATCATGGATTCAAGAAGAATAGTTTTGGCTTTGGCTGCAACCATTGTAGGAGGCCAATAAGAATTGTTGAAGATTTGCTCATTTCAAGCAAGCCAAATTTTCCAGCAGGCATATTTTGGGATGGATAGCCAGACACGAGACCAAAGTGACTTGTTGGGAGTATCGTGAGGGTAGCGCTGACTCCAAGATGAGAAGAGCTCAACCACTGAGATGTGATTTGGTACAGAGACCTGGAGGCCATGAAGGATAAAACTCCATACCTCTTTGGCAAAGGAGCAGTCCACAAAGAGGTGATCTGATGTTTTGATGGCATTCCTGTAGAGCGCACACCTGTGAGGGCCAACGATGCTTCTTTTAGCCATATTTTCCCCTGTCAGAACCTTTTTATTCATAAAGACCCAAAATAATAATAATAATTAAAAAATAATTAACATTAGGAAAAAAATATATTAAAAATATATATTTCTATATTTAAAAAAAAAAACATATATAATACTTTATTTAAGTGATACGTAAAAATATATACTAAACTTCATATAAATAACAATTAAAAAAAAACATCATAATAAATTCACTTATGAAAACAAACAAAAAAAACAAAAAAAAAAAAAACAAAAAACAAAACATCATAATAAATTGCCAAATTCACTTATGCAAATTTATACCCTACTTCTCCTAACAAGAAACCAGATTTTGCCCCATCAAATTTATACCCTGCTTTTCCTAACAAAAAGCCAAATTTTGAATTCAAAGTTGGGAGTGTATTGTGAACAACCAGGCCTTTTAACTTTGTCCAACCGAGAGTGGTAACAGAGAAAAGCACAAAAGTTTGACAGACCATGTACAATCACTTTCTAAATACATACGAGATTCTGCACTATATTGTGCCTCTAGATTCACCATCATGGTGAGCTACACGAACCCCAATGTTTTTATAACATCAACGAGGTGGATCCATGGTGAAGGCCCCACATGAGGCACACTTCAAAGGGAATATGATGGTTTCGAGTAATTGTTTTGGTTGGTTTTACTTGCGTTCCTAGTATTTTTATTTTTTGTATTATTTTATATATATATATATGATATGGGATTATCTTTGAAACATTCTAATGGAATTGGAAATCTTTATACTTGGTTTTTCTCTTTTTAATATGGTATTGCATTGAAAATGTGTGATGGTAAATTAGAATATCTATAATGAGTTTGAATTATGTTAATAATATTTTTCATTGATTTTCTATGTTAATTGATTTTCTATGTTAATGAACTTATTCAATTTTGTAAGGATTATGATATATCTCTTATTATATATTTGGAATAATTTTTAATTCATAATTATAATAGTTACAAAGCAAAAGAGTTTTTGTTTTATTGTTAATTAAATAAGTAAGGCGATCTGTGTTTTATTGTTATTTCAGAATGTCTCATTTTCACAATTATTTCTATAATATGTCGTTATCTCTGCTTTCGCATACATTTCCTCTGCATCTTTGCACTCCGCACAATGAAAGCTTCCTCTGCACCTCTGAGGAAACATGATAACAAAACTAAGAAAAAGCATAATTATGATACACTAAGACCTTTTATGGAAGGCATCGATGGGTGGTAGCAAACTTGCCAATAGGCCTTTAGAACTGTTGTAGTCATGCGGAGGTGCCTTTGTGTTTATTTTGTTATTTATTTATTATTTTTCACATAATTAGGCGAAGAGTGCGAGAGAAAGGGTCTGCAAAGGAGTTTGTTTTCCTTGCTCCACCCACACATTCCTCGCACACATTTTTTCCTGCACTACCTTTCTACACACACCAAAATAGAGCTTTTACGAAGAATGAAAATGCGATCCCAAATTAATGCTCCAGAGCGATGTCATTAAATATCATCAGATCTAAAGCCATCGACACATAAGCATTGTTTGTGAAGCTTTCTTTCCAAATACAATAAAGGTTCAAACAATTGGTTTTAACATGTTGTTAATGCAATAATCGTTCAAACTACTATTTTATTACATTTTCACGTAAAGATCTTTTTAATTTACAGCTTCATTGGAGTTATCGATATGCCAATGTGATTAAGATAGTGTGGGGTCTGTGTTTTGTCGTTATTTGAGAACATTATGTTTCTACGATCATTTCCATAATTTTTTATTGTTATCACCTCTACACACTTCTTCCATACATCTCTGCCTTGCAGATGCTTGTTAAATTTTCATATTGTTCTATGTTGTATCAATTACTTTAGCCCAAATTACTTCTTCATAAACAATGCATCCAATTTATTAACAGTGTAATCAATCATAAATTGTAACTGAAGATAGAACAATATATCTAGTGATAAATAAGAAAACAACACAACCATAAGGGACAGCCAATTGGTCCAAGACTGGAGAAAAACCCCACAAAGGGGAAACCCTTTCAAATCTTCTTCTTCAATAAATCATTATAAAAAGTTTTCAACAGAGAGTATAATAAGTTGAATACATATGCAACGGAAATACACAAAACAAATCTACAGATCTGTATTTCTACAACATCAAGAAACACAAATCTAATAGATCAATGAAGCCAACTCATATCAACTGTCAAATCCTAGATCTGAATCCAGGATGTTATCAAAGACTGATCGCAAGCATCTTTGGCTAAGCGGATGATGTCTGGAAGCACTGCGTGAGCAAATGGAGTTGATCTAACTCATATATGCTCAGAAAAACCCTTGGCCTCACCCACAAGACAATGTGCCCGCGATTATAGCTTGATGGCCGCAGACATGACACTCTATGCCTGCGGCTCTGGCCCAGATCATCTCGATATGGCCCTAGAACCCTAACGGCTACCTTGCCACGTTGTGCTTGCAACTATGGCACCCTGGCTGCTACCTTTCCACGTTGTGCCTGTGGCTAGAGTGTGATTTCGCTAGTTGTGTGCCTGCGGCTATGGCCCAAAAGCCCTAGATCAGAGCAAGCCTCTGGCCTGTGATTATGGAACTTCTTCCATCGAACCTGTGCGAGCCAAAACAAAATAGATGAACCAAGACAAAGACTGCAAAAAGAAAATCACTTGAGAAAAAATGTGTGTGAATGAGCTTGAGGTCACTCCTATTTATAGCTTTTGTGAGGGTCCACTTGGGGTTGAGGTTGACTTGACTAAATCCACATGTGCTTAGGATGATCCATTCCATTTCATTTTAATAAATAAAATAATTCAACTTCCGCTTAACCGATTGGGCGATCTATAGGTCGATTTTAGTCCTCTCAAAAAGAGGAATATAATGAGATTATAATCTTGACCATCTGAACTGTCCAAAGTGGAATTTGACCCTAGTTTCAAAAATTAACACTCCCTCTCAACTAGGAAGAATTCCACTTGATAACGGATGCCTATATTTCTTCACATCATGGTGTCATCATGCTAAGAATGTTACTTCTCAACTCCATCTACTGAAACTTTTTCGGATCTAGAAGAAGAAGAATCGTGGAGAAATAACTTCCACCCATACCAAGAAATATGTAACACATCATATAGGGGAGCACATATTCGACCATGGATTCTCAAAAGAGGAGAAAATCTCAACCCAATCCTATTGCATACTGATCTTCCCATCAATGACCCTCAATAATCATGTGGTAGAACACCTGCATCATAATCGACTTGGGTTGTACACCCCAAGTACACTCTCAAATCATTGGCCAAACGAGAAGCGGTATTCCCATCAAGCCTTGCTTGAGGGTATGATGCCAATTGGGGTATACTCTACAAAGACCAATTAGGGGAGAAACATTCTTCGACCCTATGAAGATAGGGAAGAAACATCTTCAACCCAATGGGTAATAGATAGGGGAGTACCTTATTTTCCAGAGATCCATCAACCCCAGGAGCCCTCTATCTCAATTCCTCACCCCGAGAGCTCAAGCAGGGTAGGAAGAGTTTTCTCAATTTCCTCGATCAGTGTTTCCCCTTATCCAGAGGGGCTACATCCATCAGGCCAAGTTTTTATCTGAAGACCAAGAATTTTCCTTTCTGTAAAGCCTTGGTGAGAATGTCTTCTATCTACTCATCAGTCAATATGTGGTGGAGTCTAATAGCTCCTCTCTGCATCATGTCTTGAATAAAATGATATCGAATCTTGATGTGCTTGGAATTGTCATGAAACACAAGATTCTCCGCCAAACATATTTCGCTCTTGTTGTCACAATGTATCACTATAGTGTCTAAGACCTGTTTAGATAGATCTCCAAAGAGCTTCCTTAACGAAATTGCCTCACAACTAGCCATGCTGGCGGCAATGTATTCTGCTTCGGCAGTGCTTAATGCAACAAAATTTTGCTTCTTGCTCATCCAATATATCATGTCATAACCAAGAATAAAGCAACATCCACATGTACTCTTTTTGTCTGTAACATTTCCTTCCCAATCGACATCAATGTATCCATGAAGTTGAACGTCTCTAGCAGAATATCTCAAACCAAGTGTGATCTATCCATGTAATATCTCAATACATGTTTGGCAGTAATCCAATGCGCATGAAGGTTCTCAGTCATGAATTGACTCAATGTGTTTACAACATAACATATATCTGGATGGGTGTTCACAAGGAACATCAGAGCCCCAATTAGTTTTCTGTACTTGGATGGATTTTATAGATCAGGTCCAACTACTTTTCCACACAACTCCTTGAAATTCATCTCCATCGGAGTAGCCATAGATTTCCACTCAGTCATACCAAACCTTTCCAGCAACCTCACAATATACTTTCCTTGTGAGAGAAATATCCCTCCAGGCCTTTGCCACACCTCTAGGCCCAAAAATTAGTGCATAAGTCCAAGGTCTTTCATCTCGAATTCAGAGGCTAGCTTCCTCTTACATTCGATCATCAGAGGTTCACTCCCTGTCAAGAATAGATCGTCAACATATAGAACCAAAATTAGTGGCGTACCTTGGACAACCTTAAAATAGAGGTTGGGATGAGCATTGATTCTTGTGAAGCCCAACTTCGTTAAATAACTGTTAATGCGAGCATACCAAGCTCTGGGAGCTTGCTTCAAACCATCAAATGCTTTCTTCAACTTGCAAACATGCAGCCTGTGATCTTCCACTTCAAATCCATGTGGTTGTTCAACATATACTTATTCTTGTAACATGCCATGAAGGAAATAGGTATTTACAACCATCTGATGAAGGGTCCATCCTTGACTAGCAGCAAGGGAAACTATCGAACAGATGGTTGTATATCGAGCCACAAGAGAAAATATTTCATTGTAATCTTCTCCCTCTTTCTGAGAGAAACCTCGAGCTACGAATTGTGCTTTGTATTTCTCAACGCTTCCATTGATTCCATGTTTGATCTTGAATATCCATTTTTAAGTCACTATAGACTTCCCATACGGTCTCAACACAACATCCCATACATCGTTTTTCACAATAGATTGATATTATTCGACCATAGCTTCATTCCAAACTTGCTCTTTGATTGCTTCTTCGAATGAGGATGGTTATGCTTGAATCATAATTCTTATGGAAACTACATATCCCTAATACCTGCATGGTTTCTTCCTTTCTTAGAATGATCTATGAATGGGAACATTTCTTTCAATATCCTGTAGAGTGTTGCGATGCCAAAATGGTCTCTTCCTTGTAAGAGGATCACTGGGAGGTGGATCTAAGGGATCCACAGGCTCCATGGGAACATTAATATCATCTAACTCGAGCATAGAAGGACCATTTAGAGTATCCCTGTCATCATCTTCTTCCTTTGGAGGAGGAGGCAGAGGAAGGTCTCTTACTTTACCAAGAGTTTCATTTTCATCAAAAGCTATGCCCCTACTAATTTCGACCTTCCTTTGACTAGGAGTATATATTTTGTATGCCTTAGAGTTTTCACAGTAACCCACAAACATACATTTCTTCCTATAGCTTCCAGCTTGTTTCTTTTGTCCTTTGGCACATGAAAGTATACGGGGCATCCAAATATACGAAGATGGCTAATATCAGGCTTGACACCCGTGAATATTTCTTCGGGGGTTTTGTTTTCTAATGCTTGATGAGGCACCTGGTTTTGAACATATACAACAACATGTGTGGATTCAACCCACAGAAAATTTGATGCCTTTTGATTATGAAGCATGGCACGAGCAACTTCCAATATAGAATGGTTCTTCCTTTCAGCTAAGCCATTCTGTTCGGGTGTATATGGCACAATAGTTTCCTTCTTGATCCCTTATTTCTTGTAGAATGCTATGAATTCTTTTGAAATGTATTCCCATTCATTATCGGACTTAAATAATTTGATTATTTTCCCTGATTTATTTTCGATCAAGGATTTGAATTCCTGGAACTTTTCAAAGGCTTCATCCTTGTGCTTAAGGCAGTATATCCATGTCTTTCTTGAGTAGTTGTCAATGAAGGTGATGTACTAGATATGACCACCAATAAAATGAATAGGAATCAGACCACATATATCTGAATGAATGAGATAGAGGATGTCAGTTGTCTTGTTCTTACTATAGGGGAATGGTCCCCTTGTTTTATCTACATTCGCACAACCTGGAAAAACTCCATCATGATGAGCTTGAACATTGGGAATACCTAAGACTAGTTTCTTCAATTTCGGAAGAGCATCATAGTGTAGAGCCAGTCTATAGTGCCACAATTCACTCAGATGATTGGTATTATGAGCATATGCTAGAAGTGGCCTTTCGGTGACTTTATAGAGATATTCATATATCATACCTAATGTGAATGCATCTTTCATAGGTGCATCAACAAACCAAGTAAAAATATTTCCAATGATGAAGGCAACCCTCATCCCTTTATCTTCTAATGCAGATATAGATATGAAATTTTTCATGAGACCTGGTACATACATAACATCATGCAGCAATACTGATTCCCCCAAATTCAACTGAAATTTAATGGATCCAAATCCTTTTACGCGATGAGTGGAGTTATCTCCAAGAATGATTTTCAACTTAGTCTCCCTCTCTACCAGATTAGAGAGGACTTCGTTGTAGCCAAAGAAGTGATGAGTGGCCCCACTATCAACCAATCATCCCACAAATCCGATGGAGAAAAACTAGTAAGTGCAAAAATTAGAATATATTCATATAGACAAATGTCTTTTGGATTAATCACATCATTAGGATTAGGTCAATGTTTTAAACCATCTAATGTGGTTCATCCTCAGGACAAGGTGAAGAAGGAAACCAATCCTATTGAATAAATAGTAAGCATGCATCATTGTCCGGTGATAGGTGATAAAACTAGCCATTAAAAACTAGACGTTATTTGACTAGGTTAGTTAATAAGATATAATATTAAAAAAAATTTAGGATTTTAAGAGATTATTAAAGAATAATTTAAAATTTTATAATTTTATAATTAAATAAAATGATTGAATTATAGTTAATATAATAAGGGAGCAGGGGTAAATAATAATAGAGGGCATAAATTTTCTAGAATTATTAATAAAAATAATCTAGAATAATTAAAAAAATGATTAAATATAATAAGCGGAGAAAGGTTATATATATAAAAGGCAAAAAAATAAAATAAAACATTAATACAAAAAAATAGAACTAAAGGAAAAAGATAAGAAAGGAAAATCAATTTAAAAACAAAGGGACGAGAATAAACCAGAAAAAAAGAAAGAAATAAAAACACAAGGCGAAAGGAATCCAATGCAAGGGGGAGATCACCTGGAGAGGGCCGGAGTCCAACTCTTACTTAATTTCCACCCATCATCTTTGTTGAGATTTTCAGGATGCCTCTCAATTTCAATAGCCTCCCTTAGCTTCCTATGATGGAAATGATCCACCTTAGCAATGACCTTGGAGTCTTCAATGCATACATAGTGACACGATTTCTCAGCATGTTCCGCAAGAGTAGAAGTGCGGGATCAATTGTGCCTAATGGCTACAGCATGCTCAAGGATTCTCTATCTAATAGATCGACCACTTTCTCCAATATATGGAGTACCACTTGGAATCAAAGAAATCCCATCTTCTTGATGTTTTTTAGAAGAATGGGTATCGTAGATATCAAGGTCTTAAGGCCTTTAAAAAACCCTTTAAAGGCTTAAGAGGAAAGCCTACTCGGATGGATCCTATCTCCAAGGTTAATCTTTCGTTTATCCAAGGGACCACAGATAATATTTCCCATGTCCTTTGGAGAAATAATGTCCCCTCTTCATCAAAACCTCTCTATACTATCAAGAATTATCTCGGATCTGTCAAGGATCCTATAGACCCAAAGGAATTATAAGGGGTTTATATGGTTCCCTATTCTTGTGGTACTCCATATATTGGAGAAATTCATCGATCTATTAGACAGAGAATCCTTAAGCATGTTGTAGACATTAGGCACAATCGATCCCGCACTTCTGCTCTTGCAGAACATGCTGAGAAATCGTGTCGCCATGTATGCATTGAAGACTCCAAGGTCATTGCTAAGGTGGATCATTTCCATCATAGGAAGCTGGTGGGGCTATTGAAATTGAGAGACATCCTGAAAATCTCAACAGAGATGATGGGTGGAAATTAAGTAAGAGTTGGACTTCCGCCCTCTCCAGGTGATCTCCCCCTTGCGTTGGATTCCTTTCGCCTTGTGTTTTTATTTATTTCTTCTTTTTCTGGTTTATTCCCATCCCTTTGTTTTTAAACTGATTTTCCTTTCTTATCTTTTTCCTTTAGTTCTCTTTTTCTGTGTTAATGTTTTTATATAATTTCCCCCCTTTTATTATGTTCTTAAATTTTTATTTTAGTATCCATATATATATATATATATATATATATATATATATATATATATATATATATATATATATATATATAACCTTTCTCCACTTATTATATTTAATCATTTTTTAAAATTATTCTAGATTATTTTTATTAATAATTCCACGAAATTTATGCCTTTATTATTATTTACCCCTGCTCCCTTGTTATATTAACTATAATTCAATCATTTTATTAAATTATCAAATTCTAAAATTTTAAATTATTCTTTAATAATATTTCTTAAAATCTTAAAAAAAAATTAATATTATATCTTATTAACTAACATAGTCAAATAACAGCTAGTTTTATCACCTATCATCGGACAATGACACATCCTTACTATTTATTCAATGGTATCGGTTTCCTTCTTCACCTTGTCTTGAGGATGAACCACGTTAGATGGTTTGAAACGTCAACCTAATCTTAATGATGTGATTAATACAAAAGACATTTATCTACAAAATGGGTCACAAAATTCTTAGATCTAACAATATATTTATATTTATTCACAGCATTAATTTCATACCTAGGAGCCCTTGAATTCTTTTGAGGAGGATGTTCTTCTTCGCGGTCGCTTGAAGAATCTCTTCTTCTCCTTTCATATCTTTTGTCGTGGTTGTTCCTTTAATTATTTCTTCTTCTTTTATTATTATTGTTGCTTCTGGTGTTGTATCGTGGCCTCTTTCTCTTCTCGGGACAATCACATGTTTAATGAACTTTCTTGTGGAAGTTATAGAATTCAATATGGGATAATGATCTATCATTTCTTACTTTTGAACTTTGAGAAGGAGGCTTCCTTGAAGGACCTCCTTTTGCCCTCTTCCTTTTGTCATGAGCGATGTATGCAGCGTGCTCTCCCTCTTCATGTTTCTGAATCCTACCTCTTGCTATCATTCTTGATTCTTCTTGGTTAAGCTTCCCAACAATTTCATCAAATGATGGGAGGAAATTGTTGTTGCTGATTGTAGTAATGAAGGTATCCCAAAAAGGAGGGAGACCTCTAAGAGTCACGACAACTGGCTCTCTATCAGGCACATTCTCTCCAACCATCTGCAGTTGATCTCTGAGACAAGAGATCCTCATAATGTATGATTTAACAACTTATCCTTTTTTCATCTTCATTTCCTTGAATTGATATTTCAAGGTGACGATCTCATTTAAATTGTTGATTTCATACATGCTGACTATCTTGTCATACATGTCTTTAAACATTCTTAAATTCCGAGCATATGCAAGCAAATGATATTGTAAACCATCAATTATAATTTTCTTTGCTTTGGACTCACCTTTATTGTACTTGCTCTTGATAGAAGCGGAAGCATTTTTTGGAGGCTCAGGCATCCTTCCTTGAATGTATTCCAACACATCGTTGTTGTCATCTATGATCTCCAACCTGACTTTCCATGCAGCAAAGTTTGACGCATCACCGAAATTTTCATGCTCCTTGAAGGTGGAGGAAGTCATCTTGACCTTGGCTTGTAGATCTACTTTCTGATAATGAGGGATTTAATGCTTGTCTTCTTTTGGGCTTTTCCTTCACCTTAGCTCTGATACCATGTTAAATTTTCAGAATTTTCTATGATGTATCAATTACTTTAACACAAATTAGTTCATAAAAAATGCATCCAATTATTAGCAGTGTAATCAATCATAAACTATAACTGAAGATAGAAAAATATATGCGGTGATAAAGAAGACAACAACACAACCATAAGAGACATAAAATAGGTCCAAGACTAGGGAAAAACCCCACAAGTGGGAAACCCTTTCAAATCTTCTTCTTCAATAGATCGTCTTAAAAAAATTTCAGCAGAGAGTACAATGAGCCCAATACATATGCAATGGAAATACACATAACATATTTTCATATCTACAACATCAAGAAACATGGATCCAATAGATCACTGAAGCCAACTGATATCAAGTGTTAAATCCTAGATCTGAATCCAAGATGCTATCAAAGACTGATTGCAAGCATCTGTGACTGAGCAGATGATGTCTGGAAGCATTGTGTGAGCAACTGGAGTTGATCTAACTCGGATTTTCTCATAAAAACCCTTATCTGCACCCACAAGATGTTGTGCCTGCGGCTATAGCTCCCTAGACGTCGTCATGACACTTTGTCCCTGCGGATCTGGCTTGGATCAACCCGACCTGGCCCTAGAACCCTAGCCGCTACCTTGCCACGTTGTGCCTTCGACTATGGCACCCTTGTTGCTACCTTGCCACACTGTGCTTGTGGATAGAGCCCGATTCCACTAGTATTGTGCCTGTGAATATGGCCCAAAAGCCCTAGATCAGAGCAAGCCTCTTGCCCATGACCCTGCAAAGACTTCTTCCGTCGAACATGTGTGAACCAAAACATAATAGATGAAGCAAGACAAAGAGTGCAAGAATAAAAGCGCTTGAGAAAAAATGTGTGTGAATGAGCTTGAGGCCACTTCTATTTATGGCTTTCATGAGGGTCTACTTGGGGTTGAGGCCAAATTGAATAAATCCACATGTGCTTAGGCTGGCCCATTCCATTTCATTTTCATAAATAAAATAATTCAAAATCTAACTTCTGCTTAACCGATTGGGGCGATCTATAGGTCGCTTTTGGTCCTCTTGAAAAGAGGGATCTAATGCAATTATAATATTGACCATCTGAACTATCCAAAGTGGAATTTGATCCTAGTTTCAAAAATTAACAATGACTTCTTCCACACATGCATTATTGCACAATTATTTTCTTTCATTTTTTATCGGTACGTTGATGCCAGTTGCAGACATGAAATTATTTTAACTTTCTATGTAGTCATGTGCTCATGTATTTTGATTAATCCTCCCCAAGGTTAATTTATTAAATCATAATTGTATACATTTAGTGCGATCTCTTTTGTTATTTCTTTATTAATTTTCACACAATTATGCGAGGAGTGTAGGAAAAAGGTATGCAAAGGAGTTTGTGTGTCTTTCTCCACACATGCATTTCCCACACACTTTCTCTCGCACTTCCTATCTCCGCACACCAAAATAAATCTTTCATGAAGAATCAAAATGCAATTCTAAGTTAATGCTCTAGAGAAAAGTCTTTAAAGTTCATGAGATCCAAATCCATCAACACATAAGCATTGTTTGTGAAGCTTTTTTCCAAATACAATAAAGGTTCAAATAATTGGTTTTAACATGCTTCTAACAAAATAATTGTTCAAACTTATCTTTTATTACGTTTATGTATAAAAATATTTTTAATTTACAGTTTCATTGGAAATTGGATGCAGGACTTGGTTGGACCATAATTAATTTATTATGAGGTGTGAAGAAAAAGTTCATTGTGTAGAGTGTGGAAGTGTCAGAATGAGGAGGTGTGGAGGAAGCACAATGGAAGTTTCCTCCTCATCTCCAAATTTTTCATAATGAAAGTTTCCTCTACACCTCTAGAGTCTGCACAATGAAAGCTTATTCATCTGCTCTTTGTTTGGTTTTAGCTTGTTGTTTGTTGCTAGCTATAACTGTTGGCATTGTTATTAACAACAAAGGAGCAGTTGCAAGGAAAAGATAAAGGCAAAGGCATGATGCAAGGTTATGGAAATTGAAAATGTTGTTATTTGACAGTAATGGGTTGCAGAACAAAGACAGTGACAACAAAAAAAAGGCGATGACAACAAAACAAAGGTGTTAACAATAGAATAAAGGTGTTGAAAACATAACAAAGGTGTGGTCTTCCAAGAAAAGTAGAAATATTGACAACAATAAAGGGTGGTGGAAAAGTATTAGTTGATATATGCATAGTTGATGACAAGCTTATTATGCCTGCTTGTTATGCTTGTTTTGGTTACTATGAAAGTGTTGGTGTATTATGTTGAGGTTGTAGATGTTAAGTATGTTGTTGATCCGAATGGTTTGTGAGAGGAATGTTCCTTATTATAAATATATCTGAGCCTTGAAGATGGTTGATGATTGCAGTGATTTATTAAGTGTTATAGAACATAGGTATTTTAGGGGTGCATAGAATGTTGTGATGCAAGACGCTGCAAATAAAGGTAAGAGGATGCAGGTTGCAAGTTAATGTGTATGGTTTGATTGTTATAATCATTAAAGTGGCTTATATTAATGCATATTAATTGAATATTTCGAATTTTATCTTATGTATTTTTTAATATTCAAAAGTTGAAGTTTGGAAACGAAGATACACCTTTGGAATGCAAAGAGACAAGTCTTGTGGTTTCATATTCATGTATGGAATAATAACAACCATTAAAGTTTGTTTATAAAAATATGTGACGTTGGAAGGTTGAAATGGTTAGAGAGTTAGAAAATGTGAAAGTTGATTTAGGTGTTGTTCATTAGTTACCTTGCACATATATAGAGCTGATGTGAATTAGATTTGAGGAGAAGAAGAAGTAGAGACAGAGATGGAGGTATGTAGAGTTATAGACCAAGTAAATCATCATGTTGTTTCGTGTATGTATCATGGGATTGAAGTCTCCTTTCAAGTTGCAACTTGATAAAGAACAGGGTGTATCCTGTTAAGGTAAAAGCCTCCTATGTAGAAATTGCAAGAAATTTTCTACTGCTAATGAAATCCAACTGAAATCAAGAGACATGAATTCCTTCTACTATTCTGCAGAAAGGAAAACACCTGATAGAAACACATGCAATAACATGCACCCGTAAAAACACAAGGAACACAATGATTTTACAGGGGAACCCAACTAGAAAAACCCCTTCATTGCTTTGCATTAATTCAGATGAGAATATGGATCAATTACTATGCCTCTCTTCAATCCTGAAGCACACCTTGTACTAAAATTTTTATCTCCTCTGAACAACACAACCAATTCAAGCCCCAAAATTCCTCCTATTTCCCTATACAATCCTAGAGGAAATTAGCTCCTAAATAATAGGGAAATTCCTTATTTCCTTGTGCAATTGCTAAAGGAATTGACCACTTTCTCAATGCAAAAGTATGTACACTCAACTAGTATACAACTAATAATTACAATGTGCCTTTTCCTCCACTCCAACTAGGCAATTCAAATTCCAAGCATGAATGGTTTTATTTTTAGTAAATTGAATAGTTAACTGAGAGATCAGTGAATTAAAAATTATTATAACTACTCATATGAACTCCTACTGACTTGCTAAAGACTAGATCTCAGTTAACTGTGTTTAACTAAAAGTAACTCCACCAGATTTTTAAATTTTAGCAATCACCCCATGCACAACTCTACTTTAGCCTGTAACTTGAATTTACTGACTTAAATAGGAGACAAAGCCATGTCACTCCAGCTAACTACAATCCAAGTCATCATGCTAATGTGGAAAACCTAATTTCTCCATTTGACTAAGGCACAACTAAATGAAGACTTTTCTTGGTAAATTTTAACATCCTATGAGTTGTAGCCTGCAAAAATTTTGTGGGAGTTATAGTTTCTTTGCAAGTTGAACCTTGCAGAATAATTTAGGTAGCAACCTCCTATAGGTTGGATCCTATAAAAAATCAAATCTAATAAGTGAGTAGAAGCTTGGCTTTGCATCACAACAATAAAAAATTTGTGGTTTTCTATCTTTATGGGGTTCCACTTATTTCTAGTGTCCATGTGTTTCTTTTATAACTGATTTGATGTTATGGTTTACATATTACATGTTGGTTATATATTAAATGTGTTATTCATAAGGTTTATGTTTCTCATTTAATAATTCAGTTAACCATTGAAATGTAATCAAAATTTAATGTACACGAATGTACTAAACTGATTCACCCCCACCCCCCCCCTCAATGTAGTTAAGTTTCCAAAAATTGGTATCAGAGTTGGTTCCTTCAGTGATAACCTAACAACTAGAAGGTGGACCTGGTTGAATATGGTTTATCAAAGTGTACATGTGTTGAGTGCAACAAAATTTCAAGAATGGATAAATAAGGTAAAAGAATAATTGATAGCATATGGACCCTATGTATGGAAGCTAGCGTGTGAAGGATATTGTAAGGATCCCCCCTCTACGTAAGAACAACAGTGGAATGCTTAGGCAAAATTTACAATTTATAACAATATTCACAATAAGGATCTTGAGAGGGTTATAAACCTTAAATCTACAAAAGAATCCTGAGATAGGTTACAACTCATGAATGAAGGAGACACTCATAACAACTGCATAGAAAAGGATAAAAAAAATATGAAGAAGAAAAAATTATGCCAAAAAGAAAGTGTTCAATCAAATGAAACATGTTTTTTTAATGTGAATGTGCTTGATTCTCATGAATAAAAGAGAGATGAACATCAAGCTAGGCTTGACTCAACATTAGCTAAAATAGACAGACTTGCAAATGAGAGAAGAGACCATAAGAAATTGTTTCAGATATGTGACGAAAGAGAAAATGAATTCAAGGAGGATATTATTAGCCTAAGAAAATAGCTTGAAGGAGAAAGGATAATAGAAGAGGTGATATGTAGATGGCTGAATGAGAAAGAAGAACAATGTGAAAGATTAGAGGTTGAGACTAATTCAACTAGAAGTGAGTTAAAAGAAAAGAAAAAATTTTGTAAACAGCTAGAAGAGGAGGTTGTCTCCATGAATAACTCAGAAAAGTGTAGTAGATCAAAAGCATCCATAGAGGATAATGAAGCAGCCTTGAAAATACATGTAGGAGAAGGGACAAGAAATGTGATTAACAGGGAAACAAAAAAACCGAAGGCAAGCAGCAGAATCCAAATGAAAAGAATGAGTTGAAGAAAATTCTCTTTGTAAGAAAGTTATTTTCTTATACTATATATGACTTGAGAAAATTTGGAAGATCTCAAAGGATATTATTTGCCCCCTTAAAAGATATCAAGTGTTTTTCTTGCCATGAACCTAGACATATAGTAGGGAAATATAAGAGAAATCAAATTAATACTAATAAAAAAGAGATGCATCATACAATGAAGTTCTCTCAAGAAATCTAATAGAGAGGACAACCATCCACTAGGTACACAAATAATTTCTATGGTTATTGTTATTTGTGTAATGGATTTGGACATGAAGCTATTGAATGCAAAGTGTATGCGAAGAAAATTAGAAATGACTCAAGAAGATACAAATAATTTCCAACATTTATTGGTAATATAAGGTATTCTTTATGTAGCAACCTTGGCCACTTAACCAAAGACTGAAAGCTGCCCAGTACCCTAAATAATATAGAAAAAAAAAATTCAAAGTATACCAAGATTTAAGCCATATGGATATGTACACAATAAAATGCAACCTAATAAATTTTGGAAGAGGATGTTATGCAACCAGATCACAAAAAATATAGGTCAATGACTTCAAAGTTAGCCTCTTCGAGGGGTTCAATCTCCTTTACATCACATAAATGAACAATTCTTGGATGTTACAAATGATACGACCTCCTTGGTATATATAGGAGTCTAAGGGGTCACAATATAATTAGAGCCTACATAAAAATAATAATGTAAGGGCACAAAAATAACAATAGTGGGCTTCTATGGGGCACAACAATAACAATATGGAGGTTACATGGGAACAACAATAACAATATGATCTACACTAAAAATAAGAATAAGGGGGATACACTAGTATTATAGGGACCTAGCATGCCCCTTTCCTTCAAAAAAAAATTGTCCTCAAAGCTTAGTAGTTAAGGATGTTTCTATTTAAAATTCTCATCCTCCCAATTGAAATATTTAGTGGGTAAGTTCTTCCACGTAATGAGATACTCTAAAATTAATCGATTATGTAGTTGTCAGGTTCTTGTTTCCGTGATTGTTTCAGGCTCAAATATGATTTTTCCTTCTTCGTCAAGTTTTGGAAATACTGTTTGAACTAGGAGCTTGTCACTGATAACCTTCTCTAAGTATGAAACATGAAAAACTAGGTGTACTTGAGAATATGCAGGCAACTCCAATTTGTATTCCATAGTACCAATATTTTGCAACACCTTGTATGGACCATAGTACTTGGGTGATAATTTATTATCCTTATTAGCTTGCTTGAGGGACCTTTGTTTGTATGGTTTTTTCCATAAAAATACCCAATTGCCTATATAAAAAATTGTTTCACAGCGATGTTGATTTACCTATTGTTTCATTCGATTGTGCGCCAGAGTGAGGTTATAATTTAAGAGTTGGAGAACTTGTTGTTGATGCTTGATGTGATCTTCCATTGCTTGAACCTTAGAATTTTCTCTTAAAAATGATGTGATGGATGGTGGATGATATCCATAAAGTTACATAAGTGTGGTCATTTTTGTTGCAGTATGGAAGAAGTGTTATACCACCATTCAACCAGAGGCAACCATTTGACCTATTGTGTTTGTTTATTAGATACAAAGTAATGAAGATATCCTTCCAAACATTTGTTCACTATCTTTGTTTTCACATTAGATTCATGATGATAAGATGAGCTATGAGCTAATTGATTACTAAGACAAGAAAATAATCTCGTCCAAAATTTTCCAATGAAAATGGGATCTCTGTCACTTACAATAATCTTTGGGTTACCAGGTAGCTTTTGAATTGTTTCCACAAATGTAGGAGAAACTGTATTGGATTTAAAAGGATGAGATAATGCACAAAAGTGTGCATACTTGGTAAGTCTATCAACTACCACCATGATGACATTATTTCCTTCATATTTGGGTAAACTTGTGATAAAGTCCATTAAGACATCCTCCCAACATTGACTTGGAATGGATAAAGGTTGTAACAGACCCGGGGTCTTAATGTTGAAATTTGAAACAAGAAGAGGCTTCTAATTTAATTTAACCTTAATTAAATTAGAAATAATTTGTAATTCCACATCACATGACAACTTTTACAAGTTAAATGAGTTGGGAAGACTTAGTTAGCTCAGTCAATTCAAGTTGGGGGTCAAACTGGAGGCATGTAGAGTTCAATCTAAGTTTTAGGGGATCCAATGGAAGTTTATTTTGAGTTGTAATTGTTTAACTTAATTATTTGAGTTTAAATCAGTTTAACTAGTTCTAACTGATGGATGAGCTAGTGAGAGGTCCAATGAATTAAATCTAATTTAATTCACATGCAGTGATCAATCAGATAACTGATAATTCACTATAAATTTTTGTTTCATGTCAGTTCTAAGAGTGACCGAGTTGATATTGGAGTTAAAGGGTGTTGAGAATTTGGTAGGGCAGTGATTAATTGAAATTCTCTTCTTGATAATTAGTTGTGAACTTACTTATTTTACTTATGTCTTCTCTTCTTAGCTTATTATGTATTTCATCAAGTCAATTACAAAAATCACAAGAGACACACATTTAAGCTCTTCGAGCCAAGGCCAAAACCTCTCCCTCTTGGAGAGGGAAACTCGCAAGAAATTCTTCTAAAAGACTTTCAGATGACAAGTACCATGACCATGACATAGACCCTTAACCCTTATATGCCTCCAAGACTTTGTCTCTACTTCTTCATTTACTTCTTGAGCTAATCCTTCTTTCTTGCACCGTCCTGCACCGTTTTGCACCAAGGCTAGAGAGCTCGGTCTCTACTTGGCTCTTTACTAGAGATATCGTCACCGTGTCATATATTGTCTTAATTTGTACCTTAATCTAGTAGACTGTACACTTGACATATTTCCTTTCATTGAGCAGTTCACCTTATACCATGATGATATCTTTTCACAACTTGACATAGTCCTTACCATTAACATAGTGTCTTCTTGCACTTATTTTAGTCCTTTTCTTATACTAAACATTGTCATATAAGCACACTTCAATACTATCGTTCTGTGCAGTTCAACGTTGTCCTATTTTCGTACTTTATCATAGTTATATACTTTCCTTCAACGCAGTATTATTTTCACATTTTAACACAGTCATATATCATAGGTTATTCCTATAATCTGGTTTGCAAGTCTTCACATATATATATATGATGTTATATCTCCCTTGTTTTGCACTTTCTTCACTGTAGTAACCTTGTACCTTATGTTCAAAATCCACAGTCTTTATCTCCTTAATACTTAACCAAAAAAATTAGAGAAGACCAACACTACAAGGAAAATACCCTCTAGTGGATGTTTTTCTGGAAGCCCTTATAAAAATAGCCTAGATATCCGTTTGTAGCAGAGGTCAGTGGAAAAGGTTGGCGGATAGAAGTTTTTTTGCGGTGCATTTATAATGATAACACACACTAGTGCACTTAACATATATGTGATGCACCGGTGCATAGTAGATGCTAAAGCACCGTTGAAGAGTTATTTTTAAGTACTGCGAAAACAACGATGCATCGGGGCATCTAATAAGCGGTTCCTCGCTTCCAACGCACTGGTGCGTATAAGTTGATGGGCACAACAACAGAGTTTTCAAAAAAATGACGGTGCACTTTATATTAAGCACGCTGGTGCGTATGATCAAATGGCACACCGATACACTCACTATATAACCTTCCCGGTTCCTCGAATTAATTGAGCGCACCGACCAATTGGTTAATCAAAAATAATATTTTCACCATTGCGGTGCTATACTCTAACAACGATGCCCTGATGCAGTTATGGTGATATGATGCCCCAATGTAGGGTGTTTATTTAATGAAAATATATGGCGCTTTTTATATAACATGCCCAATGTTGGTAGTATATCGCTAGCTCGGTGCATTTCATTAATGAGAGCACCGCACGAGGGTTTTATTTAAAAAAATATTTTCACCATTTCGATGCTATACGCTAACGATGACGACCAGATGCGGTTTAGGTACAACGACACATCGGCATAAGGTTTTTATTCAAAGGAAGCATGGTGCGCTCCTTACAAACCAACTTAGCGTGTCTCAGTAATCCAACGCACCATAAAAGGGTGAAGTTGAAAACATTATTTCCACCAAGTTTGGTGCTATACTCTAACGACAAAGCCCTGGGGTGGTTAATGTTCCCTAACACACCGACCCATATATTTTTTAATTTAAATAAATGTGGTGCGTAATTGATACAACCACTTGATGCATTTCATACAGGAGCACATCGAAAAAGGGTTTCTTTAAAAAAAAATTACCGGCTGTAAAAATTATTTTTACTATTTACAGTTCTGTAGAGATCTCAAGCACCGGTGTGACCTTTGCGTATTTTAGGTGCCCTGGGATCAGTGCTCCCATTGCCTACATTGCTTTCGTCTGTTGCTCAGTGTGTGGACTTCGAGTTTTGTGAAATGGTGGGAAAATTTTGTTTCTAGTAATCTGTTGGAAACATGCCTCCTTGTCGCGCAAATGTGCAGGTAATGTATATGTTTCTTACCAACATAAGATTTTATTGGAAAAATTTTGAAAATTGACTTATAATTATTTTTTTTTTGAAAAAAAAAATCATGCGCAGTGTGTTCAAGTCATTTGGCTCGCACCGTTCCCGGTGCTCCCTGTTAATTTACAGGCCGAACCGCGAACGGTGTTAACGAAAACCGCAGTGGGCAGTTAATGTGACAACCTGATGCGCTACCGACAAAAGTGCACCACAAAAAAAATAAAAATTTTGTGGTCCGTGTCAGTTTCCAGTCGCACCGATAATTTATAATTTTCTGAAAAATAACAATTTATTTTATATTCGGCGGTGCGTTGGTTTATCGGAACGCACCGGGGCATTATTTTAAAATAAACATAACAACCCGGTGTGTCTATATTACGAGAACACATCCTCATTAAAATACCATTTGAAGCATTAATATTTTGTTCAGGTAGTGCGTGCTATAAACGTACCGGGTTGTGATGATTAGTTTGGCGGTGCGTTGTTTTCATGGGGCAAAATGGTGCACTATGTTTTACTTACAACATTGACTATTATTAAACAATTGGAAGGAAATTTAGTTTTAAAAAATCAAATATTTATTTTTATATTTTTTTGTGTGATGTGGTGCGTGGGTTTACCGAAAGGCACTAGTATGCACTGGTGCAATGTTGATAAAGAAAAAACCCCCAGTGCGTTTCAATTATGTAAATGCACCGCACCGTTGAAAAAAAATATTATTTTGGTGCAGTGCGTCGGTCAAACCTACTGCCCTGGGGCATTTTGTGTTTGAATGCCGCACTACCAGTAGTAAAATATTGCAAACGGGTGGTGTTTTGAACTATAATAAATGCCCTAGGGCGTATATGGTTTGTCAACGCACTGATTATAATATTTATTTAATTAATATTTTTTGTTGTCATGGTGCGTGAATTTTTTATTCACACTGTTGACGGTCTGTGATATAGATGTATGAACCATTGGCAGTGCGTGACTGTTTTTTATGGCGCACTAAATGATTTTTTTTGTTTTTTCAATAAAAGTTATATTTATATATTTGTAAATACATTTGTCATTTAATAAAAAAAAATATGTTTTATGTATGAGGGAGGCTGATGTATTTAATATGTGAATCATTCAGCGACGCCAATGGAGACAGGAGAGACAACAAAAGGAGTAGAGGGATGAACATTACAACATGATAAACCAATGGGAGGCAAGGGAGAGGGAGAGAATTTTGTACCCTTGTCCTATTACGCCACCAACCCAGTTTCTCTTGAGGGATGAAGGCCTCCTTAATTTCTATGAGGAGGCTACAACCCTGAAGGGGCACAACAACTTATTAGTACAGTTGATCTATAGATGGGATTCCCAATGACAAGCTTTTCTTGTCGGTCCTGACCAATAGTACTAGGCCACTAAGGAGGACATGTATTTTATCACTCGCCTATCTATGAGAGGGGAGGATTTTCCCTAGTTCCCTGATGTCCCCTTCGGTTATGCAGCAGAGAGTCAGTTGGTGTACTCTTAGAGATACATTAGGGATGACATAATTTCTCTAGCATATTTTCATGTGCATGGTGGATAACTACGGATTGGTTCTTTTGATGCAGAGGAGGTTAGGTGCCTCTCACTATTACTAACCACCATTGCACATTATACCAGTGAAGGGAAGTGCATTAGTTTCCCTCTTTTATTTTATGTTGATTCTCTATTCCAGAGGCTCCGACTTGTTAGATGGTCTTCCATTATTTTGCGGTAGTTTTGTATAGCCTTAGATAGATGTTGTTCTTAGGCATGTGGGAGGTTGACCTTCCCTTTTGCTTCAAAGTTGTTTTGTTTATTTTTTGGGAGGTTTCTGGAGATGAGGTCTACTTTTTTTCGTCAGCCTCGTAGGTCGATGATAGAGGTATGGATGCACATGTGGGGCGAGATGATGCCCAAGAGGGGCCAGTCGGAGTACACGACCAAGATTTCTAGTGATGCACTGGAGTTACTAGCTAGTGAGGATGACCACATGTTCACGATGGTTCCATGTCCTTATGCGGGGTTGGATTGGTGAGGGTGTCCCAACATCCTCTTCACACAGGATGAGCCATCAAATGATAGAGGTAATATTAGTGTTTTCTTTAAATTAATATAGTTTCATTTTATTGTCTTAATTAATTAGAATAAAATTTATTCTAACACGTCCTTTAACTTTTTTTTTATTAAATTGTTTAATGAAATTGTCTAATTATTGTTGTGTAATATATATTTTGTAGATATTGACAGATTCGTTGGGGACATGCGTCCACCCCCACCGTATGGTCATGTAGATGATGAGGAGATGGCAGAGGCCGCGAAGGGTGAGAGACCTCCTTAAGTGCAGATACCTGTGGGCATGCGACGTAGGGCTAACATACGATTCAGGATGGAGTTGGGCGACTGACTAAGTAGACTCTTAGTTGATGAGGGAGTCTGTCGTGCGATGATCAAAGACATGCATGCAAATCATATGTTCACGGATCCCTGGAGGGACATGCCACGCGATATGATGAGCCTTATGCGTCATATCATTGGAACTTCCAGGCTACTAGCAACGAAGAGGGATAGGCACCATGGAGATGTGCTACACAACAACTCAGATGATGATCATGAGGGGAGTGATCATTCTAGTACTCCACCTCCTCCTCCTTCACCTTGCGGAGATGAGTAGGCAACACCTCCTGAGTAGGCACCGCCTTAGCAGGCAACATCTGAGCAGACACCATTTGAGCAAGCACCTTCTGAGCAGGCACCATCTGAGTAGGCACCATCTGAGCATGCCTTGACTAGTTATAGTATTATTCATGTACCACCCGATATTTGACATTTATATGCAGTTCTAATACAATTATATATTTTTGACATTATATATATATATATATATATATATATATATATATATATATATATATGGTGCATGTTTTTACCTGTTGGTGTTCATTATGATGTGTATATTGCTAGGTCATGTTAGATATGTTCATTTAATGTGCTTGCAGACAGATGTGTATGTTATTGCAGTTATTTGACATGAGATGTATATCTGATGTTTGTGTTGCGATGATGTAATAAAATGCTTGTGTTTTGTTCGATTATCATGATCATGACAATTAGATGATGCTAGCGAATTTGAATGTGTATTTTAGAATATGATGTTTGTACAATGGTTATCATGATCGTGATGCTTATTTTTAATATTAAATCATGATATTTATTAAATATTATGTATTAGTAATTGTAATTGTAATTTTATGTATCGTGACTGTAATTGTAATTGTATGTAAAATTGTAATTGTAATTTTAATTTTAATGGTATGTATAATTGTTTTGTGAAATTGTAAATTTATGAAATTGTAATTGTAATTGTATGTATTGTGATGATTCAATTTTATTAAAATTGTAAAATTTGTAAATTAATTGTTAAATTTGAACCATAATTACCATAAAATTGAATCATCTTAAAATTGTTAAATTACCGTAAATATTGTTAAATTGTCATAATTGTAAAATTGTAAAATTGTAATTTTGTAATTGTAATTATATATATCGCGATGATTCAATTTTATTAAAATTGTAAAATTTGTAAATTTGTAAAATTGTACAAATGTCAAATTTGAACCATAATTACTGTAAAATTGAATCATCGTAAAATTACCGCATATATTGTTAAATTGCCATAATTGTAAAACTGTAAATTTGTAATTGTAATTGTATGTATCGTGATGATTCAATTTTATTAAAAATGTAAAATTTATAAAATTGTCAAATTGTAAAATTGTCAAATTTGAACCATAATTACCCTAAAATTGAATTATCGTAAAATTGTAAAATTTATGCCATACATATTGTTAAATTACCATAATTGTAAAACTATAAATTTGTAATTGTAATTATATGTATCGTGGTGATTCAATTTTATTAAAATTGTAAAATTTGTAAATTTGAAAAATTGTCAAATTTGAACCAAAATTACTGTACAATTGTAAAATTTATACCGTACATATTGTTAAATTACCATAATTGTAAAATTGTAAATTTGTAATTGTAGTTGTACATATCGTGATGATTCAATTTTATTAAAATTGTAAAATTTGTAAATTTGAAAAATTGTCAAATTGTCAAATTTGAACCATAAGCTACCGTAAAATTGAATCATCGTAAAATTGTAAAATTTATACCGTACATATTGTTAAATTACCATAACTGTAAAATTGTAAATTTTTAAATTTGTAATTGTAATTATATGGATTATGATGAATCAATTTTATTAAAATTGTAAAATTTGTAAATTTGAAAAATTGTCAAATTTGAACCATAACTACCGTAAAATTGAATCATCCTAAAATTGTAAAATGTATACTGTACATGTTGTTAAATTACCATAACTGTAAATTTGTAAATCTGTAAGAATATAAATAATTGTAAAATAATAAATCTAGAATAATATGAATTTTTGTAACATAAACTAGAAAATAATGCAAATAAATTCATGATTAGAATTATCATTATTTTATTATGATCTTACATACCAAAAATAATATTATACATTAATACATTTTTTAAAATTTTGAAGATATCATTCATATATATATATATATATATATATATATATATATATATATATATATATATAAGGGTGCATTTATTTAAGTAATGATGTAGTGAATAACCATTTAAAGCAATCAATTAGTTGTATTTTTTTAGGAATTGACATAACAAAAAAGAACTTGATACAATGCATTGCTTTGGAGATCAACATAATTGCAAATTATCAAGTGAAATGATTTTAACATCAACACAATGCAAACCAATTAATTCAAAATGCACATTATAATGTTTGGAAAAAAAGAGTCTTAGTTATATGCTTAAGTCCTCTTCTTTATAAAAACCCATCTTAAATAGTATAAATGATGAAATAACAAATGTACCATATCACTCTATCTTCTCATCACCCTCATTATCTTCCTCGATTGGCATGATAACACTATTTTTCTCAAAAATATGTTTTGATCTAGGGTCATGTCTCAATACGAACCACCAATTCCTATCCAACACATTTAGGTAAAAAAACACCTGGTTACAGTGTTTGGGGAAAACATAAGGTTCCTTAGCTTCATCCCACATATTTCTAGAGTTGATACATACGATACTGCTGTCACTATCTTCCTTTACATTATTCCAATCAAAGGTGTCCCGCCACTTGTACCTAAAAATACCACATTGGAAAGAAGAGAAATCCACTTCAATCATCTCTTTTATCTTTCTGACGTAACCTAACATCCCTCGTACTAGGTTTTGATCACGGTGGCTAGCTCGACTAGATTGATCAAACTCGACTTCCACTCCACATTCTTATGTCATGTGTCTATCATCAGCATTTTTTGTGTGAAAATGGTGTCCATATGCCCACATAGATGGGAACAAATGCACCTATAAAAAGTTAAAAAATCATAGTGTCATGTGTCTACTAACCCAACCGTTAAAATATAAAATATAGATGTCACATTTCAAATGTGCATTATTAAGTTTAAATTGTACATAAATAGATTATCACCGAGTTGCTGCACCCAATCTTTACATTTAGCACATCCTCAAGAAAATGCGAGTAACGACTGGTTGCACCGTATTTCTCTCTGACTTGGTCAACAACCCAACTGTTGGAGCATATAATTGGCATATTTTATTTTAAATGGTTAGGATAAGGCATGCTTCTACCATTCAACCATATGAATTATTTCCTGTCACTATCCCATTTCATCCTCTTTTGTTCGTACAATGCGACCCACGGTTGTGTCACTTAGTTATTGTAAAGAACTAATTTATTGATTGCTTCAATTTCTGCATTCGCTGACGAAATTAAACTGACATATAGTACATATGAGATCAAAATAAACATTATATCGAAGTTAAATGTGAATATTTACTTTGTGTAAATTTGAAAAATTATAAGTCGCTTACTCTTTATCAAGCGCCTTTTTCCATTCATTTGGAGAAGCTCCCCTTCTCTTTTGTCTTCATCCCTTTCAACGTCCCAAATCATCACACCTAGAGTGCTTTCAATCTGCTTGATGTACTCACTGTCATAATAAAAATACTCATACGATATGTATCCCTCTGCCATAGACCCCTCGGGTTTTTCCTTTTGTCGAACAAAACCTTTCAATTTCTTCATGTACCTCTCTAAGAAGAACATCCAACGACAAGAAACCACCCCAACTAATTCAACCTCATATACTAGGTGGATCAGAAGATGAACCTGCAAGTCCATGAAACTCCTCGGCAGTTCCTTCTCAAACATATAGAAAATTTCAACTATCTCTTGACGTCACTGTGGAATGCTAGCCACATGAATCTCCTTTGATGTGATCCAATGTACAAATGCAGATAATTTAGATATGGCATATAGTGGGTCTTGGGGGGAGTCATGTTTCACACACCCACCCACGAACAAAGGATAATGACACTGCAAAGTTATAAACACATACAAAATTAGTTATGTTTTATGATCCCATGGGATAAAAATTATTAATATAAAAAATAATAAAATCATGCTTTTGACATTATAAGTACTCATAAAATATTCAAATGGTCATGTGATTTCAACCCTGAAAAATGGTCTTCCACGGTGAAGCAACGTTGTAGTGAAGACCCATATGAAGATGTCACCCTCACACCCATTGTAAATTCCTTTGCCAAAGAAATATCATCTTTTTTTAAAATCCATGGAACATCACCTTCTTTGAAAGACCAAATAGAGGGATCAACATCTCCTGTACATTCTTGTCTTGCCCAATGTTTCTTTTTAGTTTTTGAAGTAATAAGATCTTTCATAACATCTAATGTGTCACTTTTTTTTGATGATATGTGCCTCCATAAAAAAGATGAAACATTTTTAAATATATGCATGGGATCTAGTAAGTGGGTAATCTTAATATGCTCCTAGTATGGGAGGTTTTAAAATATGTATTTGCTTTTCATCCCAATGGGAAATTTCTCAACATAGGTGTCGAATAATTCTGGATCATCAAACATAGGCCCCCCATTTGAATCGAATATTTCTATGAACTCCTTCTCCTTCTCTCTCTCATATGCTCTAAGCCATTCAACTGGTGTCGTTATTGCAGGCCTTTGGGTTCTCTCTCATTTACCATTGAAAGCGGATGTTTCTCTTCGGTAAGGGTGTTCTTCTGGGAGGAATACCATAGAGAAGTCATACACTAGATTTCGTAGGTAGTTGGACCATCTAGCTTTCAGAGAAGGTCCACATTATTTACATCCACAATACTTTTTGTTACAAGGTCTGCGAAATTATTGTATACAATATGCATGGCACGTTAAAGAATATCATGAATATCAAAAAAATTACAACGAATTAAATTAATATGCGAAAGAATATTTTATGTATATAAACAAATTAATAAACATGTAAATTACCAGAGCAAACTCCTAAGCCTGGATAATCATGTGTGGTGTAAGCACATATGTCATACAACGTGAAACTCCTATCTTCTGAGATGGGTCTTGATACATCGTATACATTTATCCCATCCCATAATTCCTTCAATTCATCTACTAGTGGTTGTAAGTAGACATCCATATTCTTCACTTGTCTTCTACCAGGGACTATGAGATCCAACATAATATGTTCATTATTCACAGAAAACCATGGGGGGATATTGCTATTGATCACTACTACATGCCAAACAAAATAGTTGGTGTTCTAGAGGGAATATGGGTTGACGCCATCCATGGCTATGCTGAGTCGTAGACTTCGTACTTCATCCTTGAATTTTTTGGGCCATCTATCTTTTATATGATTCATGGCTATTGAATCTTTTGGGATTCACATAACTCCCAATTCACTTCTGTATGAGGCATGAAATCCCTACAACATAGATAATTCTTTGCAACGAAAGAGCCTTTTAATCCTTGGGATTATAGGCATGTGCCTCAATATCCTAAGAGGAGGACCACGTGATATACCCTTCTTTTTTTATTTATCGTACCTGTCATGCCCACATTTTAGACATGTCTCTTTGTCTGCATATTTTCCTCTATATTGAATACAATCATTTGGACATGCATGATATGATATGTACTCAACACCAAAAATTTTCAACAATTTCTTTTCCTCTTCGTAACTACCGAGAAAGGCATTATCACTCGAAAGAACCTTATCTTTGAATAACCTATAGTTGGTGGAAAATATTCAATGTACAATGCCAATAATTATTAACATTCATAAAATTGACCATTTGTAATGTTGATTGTGTGACAAAATTTCTCAAAATATAAGGGACTTGATGGTCAATTACCTTAAAATTTCTTAGAAACATGCATTCAACAAGCCAAACTTTGTTTTCAAGTTGTATAGTAACATCGTTGTCCCCAACTGGGTAGACTTTGACTCATAGCCAGGTCCAAAGAGAGGGGTGTTGGAAGCATATTTAAGGCTTTCAAAAAAGTCATCATCGATATGAGCATCATCCCCTAGATGAACATTTTTTTGGAATGCATCTAACAACATTGTCTCCATGGCAATCGTATCCCTTAAGTAATCATCCATACCAACCTATATTTGATTGCCTCCATTTCCAGCTTGTGAAGAGCTACTATTTCTCTAGTCATTCATAATTGGTGAATCTGGACGTAGTGGGAATTGAATAGGTGGTTGATTCAACCATTCTTGGTATCATTCCTCTATGATTTTTTCTCTTAATTCAAACTTCTCTTGATTTGACATTGTCGTGGGGTGCAACAAAAGATGGTAGGTAGGTCGATCATCATCACTAGAATTATAATAATTTAAAAATATATATTTGAACACGATTAATACAATATCGATGATATCAATTAGTAAGCACGTCAATGCATGATTAATTGGTTTGAAATTGAAATAATTACATTATACCAAAAAATCATTACCATCATTGTCCCAAGATTGTGGCTAGAAGATGGCATGTTACAATTGGCAGGGTGAAGCGACTGCCCATTTTCATCTACCAACCGTGCCTTGCGGTATGCTACTCCTGATAAGAGCTTCTAACGTTTTAGAACTGTTTGAATATTTTGTGCATTTAAACCCGATTCTGAATTTGCATGAACTTGCAAATTTGTATACATTAATTTTATTCAAATTGACCTAGATAAAAAAATAAATTCAATTAGATAATGAAAATATAAATAAAACCTGAAGTAATTATGTCTGGAGATGTATAGGGAGAACTCTGTGATGGACTTTGAGAAATATTATGGACTGAGCTAGATTTTGAAGAATTGTCCATTTGATATAATTATGAGATTTTCTCTCTACATTTGAGCAAAATCAACAATAAATTTTGGTGTACATACCTAAAATTAATTTCAGTGCGTTAAAAAAGGAGTTATTGTTATCAACACTAATGTACTGTTAAACGCATCGATGGAGTTTTATTAACTAATGCACCAGTGCAGTTAGTTAAAAAATGCACCGAATATCGAGAAAAAAAACACGACTTTATTTTTTTGAAGTGAGAAAAAAAAAAAAAAAAAAACGGTAACTGAAAAATGAGCGGAAAATGATTCTCAAAAATCTAATTTCATAAAAAGTTCTTTAAATAGTAAAAACTATTCATTATTTCATTATTTTTTCCAAATTTTTCAAGGGAGGGATTTGCAAGAGAGACATATCTAGAGCAAGAGAGCACTGTGGAGTAGCAAAATACTTTCAAACAACAACACGATTCAGAGAATTAGAATTTGAAACATCTAGTGATTCATACAAAAACCCTATAGTATAGTAAAAATGTTAAATTTCATTGTAATATATATATATTTTTTAGTTTCTGTTAGATTTAATACATGCATAGTAAAAATTTTAAATTTTACTGTGCATTTTACTAATAAAATAATTTATAATCTCTATTTCTATTTAGATTTTTTAAAAAAAATTCCATTCTTACCTTAAACCCTTGCTTTTTCTTGTTTATGTGACTACAAAAATTCACAAATAAGGCTTTTCATTTTAGATTTATAAGGCTTGTATTACTATATATATAGGCGTTTGACATCTAACTTGGGGGACCACTTGCAGAATCGAATCCCAAACCTTGTCAGCCCTTTCACGATTTTTTAAAAAACGACTTTTGTTAATCGGTGCACCCTATTTAATATAGCACACCGATTTGCTCTTTTAGTATAACGTACCGGGGCACATATTGACAAAGAGCACTGTTTGATAAAAACAATTTCCATTCATTTCTATGTTTATTTTTCAAAATAATTGCTTCTGTTAATTAATGCTCCCATATTAATATAACGCACGAGGTCTCCTATTGACAAAGAGCACTGTACAATGTTTCTACTGTAGTGGCGGTGGGTTTATAATAACATATCACACCATTATCGTTTAATTTTTATTTTATTTTTCCTATTGTCGGTGCGAAAATATGAACCACACCGATGTGGTTAATACGATAAACACATCAGGCATTTAATTTAGATAGACACACCATTTTCTTGAATTTTTTTTTAGCTGAAAAGTATGTGATTTATTTATAAAATATATTAATGAATGGTATAGGTTTTATATTGATAAAAAAATGGCTGACAAGAGTTCAAGTAACAAAAACACTGATAACACATCTAGAAAAGAAAAAAATGCAAGTTCTTTGTAAATTATTTACAAAAATTATTATTTTTGAACTACATGTATTGTTTAGTGTGTGTCATGCAAAGAAAAAATATGATGAAGCTCGATAAGATTCTTTCTGATCTAAGACCAGAAGAATGTAAAATCTTAATGGAAAAATTGCAGAAGGATGAATCAGGTGAATGAAAAAAATAATATCGATCCAATATGAGTTTCTTTTTTAAATTTTCATTAATAATATACTTAAAAATATTAGATAATGTGTTTCAAACAATATATTAATTTAGATATGTTTAACGTTCTACAGAAACGGACAACGAAGGAAAGAAATGTTGTTCTAAGAAAAGAAAAGAAAATAGAACATGCAAAGGAAAATGAATTGCTCCTTAGCTCATCTGGAGTGGTGTTGGAGTTTAACGAAAGGGGGAAAAACTTTTACAAAACTTTGAGGAATCTAGTGGAATGAATGTATAAACATTATTTTCACTTAGAATACAAAAACCAATCCAATGATTCCAAGAACCAAATTTTATTTAAACTACAGGAAGAGTTTCCATAGAATTAGTCAATGAGACATGTCAGACTTTTAATAGCAAAAACATACAACAATAAAAAAGAAGCATTCAAAAAGTGATATTCCTATAAATGTTTTTCTAGAATTATATGTATATATTACTACAAAGCAATCATTTATAAATATCACTTTTGTTATATTTAGTTTTCATATAACAATATCAAAATTAAATAGTTTATTGTCATGTTATTTTTTTTGGATGATTATGAAAATGTAAAAGGATGAACGAGCTGATATAAAAAATATGCCACTAGGAATTTCCAAAAAGGTGTAAAGGAGATGGTCAAATAAGTGGACATAATTGCATTGCACGAGGAGCCATCTCAACAACAACATGCTTCAAATGTAATATATAATCATTGAATTTTTCAATTAGGTTCAACAAATAAATAATTTAGCATTAAATATTAATTTTCAAGTATTTTCTTGCAGAAAAGAAAAGAAAATGGAACCCATTCAGCACATAAAACATGACGACAAGGAAGAAAAGGGTTGATACCAAAGTTTGTGAGTAATTGTTACTTCCTTATAACAACTTAACTAGATTTCATTTTTGTATATTTTAAGCTTTTTTACAACAACCATCATTGAATGTCTTCAAATGGGTGCTAACATACAAAGAAAAACAATCAGAATAATCGATTGACATTCGGTTAAATATGGGTTGTCAGTATATGTTGGCATATCAGAAATTAATTATGGAATTTGTAAGTATCTATCTTGTTTTACTTAGCTCCATCTATAATTAATAGAACAAAAAAATATTTTATATAAATCTATGATTTGTTATGGGGTATAAAACTTGCAGGAAACAAAGTATGGAACTACGCCAACAAAAGAATTGTTGAAATAATGCATGAAATTTGGTTTTGAAAGAATGCGTATAGTTCACGAGCCAATTCTTGCTATGATACATTTATTTTCGATTTACATTGATGTATATTATTTAATATTGCAATTTTCATTATTATCACCAATGTAGACACACTCATTAAACTTTATTTTTATGTTTGTAGATGGAACTTGAAGAAGAAGAAAACAATCAACACAATGAACAAAACATTCCTCCAAATAACCCATGTCATGGAAGTAGCTCGAGTAGTGACAACAATTCCAATGAAGAATGATGATCAATATGTTTGGATATCAGTGTAAGCCGTTGTATTTTTTGAAATATTTGTCTGTGAAAATAAAACATTTTGTTTAATGTAACGAACATAGTGTCCCAATTTAAAGACAAAGGGTTACAATAACTGTCCCATTTTGTATGACAAAGGGTCTCTTATTCATATATAATAAAATACATTTTAATTATTCTATTGTGTTCTCCATTGTCGCTCTGAAATGTTACACCACTGATTAAATATATGGATGATTAAATATTATAATGAAGAGATGTGAAATTTGATGATATAACAAATTCATCCAAACATCACATTCAAATGCACTAATAAAAATATAATTGATATGAATATTGTTATAAGATATGTGTCGAATTTCAATGAATAATAAATTTTAAAAAATCACAATAATTGCACTGTCACAGGTCGATGTTTCTAAAAAATAGAAAATGAACATCTGTGCGTGTGTATAATATTGTGCACCGGTGCGTTTCTACGTCCTATGAGAATACCAATACTAATTATAACACCCAGTGTGCTTTATTGATGACCACGACATAGGTGGATGGCATTGCATGCACATGTATGGTTTTCCTTTAACGCGCTGATGCATTTTTACACCTTAATGGACCGGGGTGTGTACAAAACCAATACACACTGGGGGGATAAAAGGTGCATGCACCAGTGTTATTTGGCCTCACTGTATCGGTGCATTCATATTTGTAACACACCAGTGTTATTTGCATTAAATGCCTCGGTGCTTTACAAATATAATGCCCCGAGGCTTATGTGTTTTGTAACCACCCGTGGCTGTACCTTTTACGAAACACATAGGGTTGGATAGATAATATAAATGCATCGACGCTTGGATATTGTCTAACCACCCGATGTGATATAGGTAATATATTAAATCCGAATAACACCAGTGCATGCACCTTCTATCGGCTTGGTGCATATTTTTTATTGACATGCACTGAGACATTGCATATGTAAACGCCTTGTGTTTTTCTTCTCGGTGCTCGGTATGTTTACTACACCAATGTGTACCGTTTAAAATGCACCAGTGCATTCACACATGACACACGCACCGATAAGAAAAAAATCTGTAAAAACCTCCGGTTGCCCATTTTTTTAGTTGTGTTGAGGTTTCATTAACAAATTCGTCAAAACCTCCGTTACAAAAAATGGATGTTGTAGCAAGTGTTTTTTTGACAATTTTGGCAAATTTTATAACACTGAAAACATCCTTTATAACCTCCAATAGAGGTTCTTTTCCTTGTAGTGCAAGTTTCTATGATTCCTTTTCTACACAATATATAGGGTATATATAGTTGACCATGTTAGTGTCATTATTTGCATACTGCCATCAGTGATAAAAAAATACTCTTTTCATATCATTTTAGGAGTCCCACTCAGAAATTTTTAATCATTCCATTAGGTCATGCAAAACTTTACTCACTGATGGTAGTATTAGTCTAAATACATCGCCCGTTTTCAAAAAATCATACTTGTTGGCCCACCTTCATGCCTTGCTCAACATACTTCAGTCATAAAAGTCCATTTCATCATGTTAATATGCCAGTCAAGTCACCATGAATCTGGTCACTCAAAGTCTTCATTAGGTCTCTAGGTTTTCATTTTTTCAAGGTCCTGTTAGAGTTCTGTAATTTACAGTATCACAAGGTGACTGTGTACTTCCTCTTGGAAATTTTTTCATAGTGTACATAGATTTCAATATTCAAAAGAATTTTCCAAAGAAAGATAAAAATAAACAAAAGAAGAAGAAAAGAGGGTATTTAAAAAAGGAAAAAGAAAGCCCCACACAAAAGATAAGTATTTTAGAAAGTGTTACAAATCGAAATGCCACTACTATTGAGAAGGGTTATGTGCAATCATACAGTTCAAGCATGATTGTACAATTTTGAATTTTCTACTGATAGGTTAGAGATGAAGATTTTCTGAACCATTTAATCTTGGCTTATCAGGTATATAGGTAGAAAATGACATTCGTTCAACAACCTAATTTGAACCAATAGGAGGAATAAGGGATAGGTGATAAGTTAGAAATTCAAAAAAAAAAAATGATGTCAGGGTTTGCAAGTCTAACTGAACCCTAAAAGGAGAAAAAATATTAGGAATTGTAAATTGGGTAGTTAGATTTGTTGAGAAAGGAGAAATGAAAATTTCATGCTATAGATATGCAGCCTAAAAACTTCCTGATTGTTTCCTGTAATCAAACTGAAGAGAAATCAAACTGAACAGTTCAAATTATGCTCTAGAGGTCTGAAAAGGGATGATTTTTGTCAAGTTTGGGACCTAATGGTATGTTTTTATCCTAATTCCCCGACCATATTCCATATCCTTTTACCCCGCCCCTTTGTTATTCCTCTTATCTTAAGTTTCATTTTTTCCCCCTCGACTCTCATACCCCGACTCCACCTCACATCACCTGTCCTGACCCATCTGTGTTAACCATCCCCGCTCACCTCCACATATTATTCGCACCCCCTCTCCGTAATACCTCTCATTGATTGAAGTACCCCTTCGAAATATGGATGATTTGAACACAAAGGCATTAGAAACTAAAAAAAGAGTTGAAGTCCGGTTGCGTGGGCCCAAATCGCAAGATTCAAAGGATAAGCGCCCAAGGGTAAATTTTATAGTCGCCGAAGTGAGATATGCGGGACTGGCGGGACCCATATTTCCCTCGCATACACCTCGAATGCTTTGAAAACCTTCATATTATGGTTCGAGCAACTTTTTACCGTTTCTTAACTAAATTTCACTTGTCTACTTGGAGAAGCTCGTAGTGCGGTCCACCTCCCAATCGAAATCGCAAGTTTTTTCAGGATGGGTGCGAGGATAAATGTTAAAGATAGTGAAGTGCGATGTGCGATGCCAGGTGGGACCCAGTCGCAATCACAAATCGCTAATTTTAAAGGATAGGCGCAATGGTAAATGTTAAAGACAACGAAGAGCGATGTGCGATGCCCGGTGGGACTCGATCGCAATCGAAAATTGCAAATGATAAAGGATAAGTGCGAAAGGTAAAATGTTAAAACTGCGAAGTGCGATGTATGATGTCAGGTGGGGCCTAGTCGCAATCAGAAATCTCAAAAATTAAAGGATAGGTGCAATGGTAAATGTTAAAGACAATGAAGTGTGATGTGCGATGCCAAGTGGGACCCGATCGCAATCGCAAATCGAAAAACATAAAGGATAGGCGCAAAGGGTAAATGTTAAAGTGAGTGAAGTGTGATGTGCGATGCCAGGTGGGACCCGATCACAATAAAAAATCGCAAATGTTAAAGGATAAGTGCGAAGGGTAAATGTTAAGTCTTGCGCCATGTGAAGTACGATGTTCGCGTGGATGCGATGTATTTTAGAGCAAAGGCCTAAATATTTTCAAGTCTAGGCGGATGTGGTTTGAGCGCGGTTTTGTGAAGAAAAGGGGCTAAGAACAACAACAAGACTCGGTCACCTGTTTAAAGGGTTTTCCACCATTTACCTAAGAGAAGTAGTAAGGGTTGAGTCAGGAAAGGCGTTTTGAAAACTTGTTATGTTATAACGGAGAAAGACTCGGGTAGGACCCGACAAAGGGCAAAAGGCAAAGCAAGGTTGAACGTCATGGTAGCAAGGAAATGGACCGAAAAGGTTGACTCGGGAAAAATTCAGAGCGAGGTTGAATGTCACAGTAGCAAGAAAAGAAGGTCGAGTTGGGAAAAGGGCGTTCATACAAAACTGTCATGGTATACCAGCAGAAATGGAAAACGCAGTAAGCACATTAGCACCGGCACTAATCAATGTAAAGTGGCTAGCACTGTACCAGACTTAATTACCCAACGCCGATATTTTGAAAAGTAGGGCTAGATGTCAGAGCCATCACTCATTGCCTCTTCGTGATAATCACATGCCACCTTCAAGTCTATTTTTTGATCTTATGAAGAGCCATAAAAGTTTTTAGATCCATAAAGAGCTGCTCAAAATTAATTTTACATGCGATATGTAATTAGAGATATTTTGCTCAAGTATTGCATGGCCATACCTGTTTAATTTCAATTTTTTTGTAATAAATGAAGTTTTCCCAAGTAGATTAGGGCAACTGACTCAAGTTTCAGTTAAATACTGCTCGAATTTTCATTATCAAGGGTTGGACCTTGTTAGACTCTGCGTTGCAAATATCATTGTATCGGAGCACTATAACTGTTTGAGTTGGTCATCAATAATAAGAGACCATTCATAGGATTCTTGAGCTATGTTAATGGTGATGTTTTTCCTTTGTCTTTTCATGTTGTGCATCAATTTATTTGATTTCAAAATAGAATATTTAGATTAAGATTTGCTGAGAGAGCACCTTAATTCTGTCTATGTTTTTTATCTTAATGTTTTCTTCTGAGGTGTAGTTAAATAATTCTTAACTAATACTTAGCTATTACCGAACTCACTGCTTTCTTTCATCTCATATTCACACTTCCAGTAAGATCCAGTCTGCATAGTTAGCTTGCCCTGTGAATTCCCTTGAACAGTTGATGCACAATTCAACCTTTTATGACTCCAGAGCCCAATGGATTAAGTTTCACAACTCTGTCTGTCCAACCACACAATCAATCAAACAAACAACCCTCATAATTTCTATAACTAGCCTAATGTCAGCATTTATAATTATCAAGTTAAATCATAAACTGAGAGAGCCCTCTCTGAGTCTAGGAAGGCTAGGTCCTGGAATCCAAAGTGGTTTGATGTTGTCCTCCGTCGTTTGTTCTTGCCAATCTTACGAATTACGGAGGGCTAACATAATGGCGACCATACTGGGGAGTTATTGAAAAGCCTAGTATCTCATCAGAACTTAGAAGCCCCAGTTGAAATGCTGTGTGATTGAAGTGTTTTTTATAGATTGGTTTTTGTAAAAATATTCAACCTGTTTGTGCCTTGGGTCTAAATTCTGGCTTCCAGAAGAATCTTTACCAGATCCCATCCTGACCCAAATCCCCCTACAGTAGTTGACAATCTAGAGAAAATCCTAAGAAAAACTCCAAGATTTGAGAGTCCAGCTATTAGCAAGCCTCTTCACAAAGCAAGTTCCCTCCCTAAAAACCTTGCAACCTTTCAAGACATCCAGTTCGACTTACACTTTGAGAAAATCTTGTTCAGGACCAAATCTCAGAATTGGATAACCCAGATAGCTTTTGACCCATCCATCTTACAACAAATCCCTATTGGGGAAGCCCCTACCTCCAATAAAATTGACTTTCAACTTCTCCAACACTTTGAATCCCTTCAAGGTCTGGTAACAAAGCTCTCCTCAGCTATTGATGATGCCTATCTTCAACAGTCTGTAGAATTATCTACTCTGACTGCAGCAACTCCTTCTGTTATTTCCAAGTCTGCTCATCCTTAGTAAAATTTCCCAAGTGTATCTCCATATCCTACCTTTACCTTGAACCTTTCCCACTAGAGTGCCCAAACCTCCACACATACATCCACTATACACCTTCCTCCATTCAACCCTCCACCTCCCTTGGTCAACCCTCCTCTTATCAACCCCCTTGGGTTCCCCCGCCACCAATCATGGTAGCCTGGTATGCTCCATTAGTGATACCATTACTTTTGGCGCCTTTACCATAGGACTATCAAACTAAAATCCCCCCATTTGATGAAAATGGTCTTGCAACTTCTCAACAACATATGGATAAAATGAATGACTATTTTGATCTTAAAGAGATAGACGATGAAACTATTAAGTTGAGGGTGTTTTCCAAATCTTAGGGGGAGAAGTAAGACAATGGTTTAAATTCTTGATCTCCAATAGTATACATGACCTCCCTGACCTTCACTAGATGTTCATAAATAAATGGGAAGTTAAGAAAAATCCTCTCCAAATCTTTTCAGAATATGAAAACATTAAGAGAAATGTTGGAGAGAGTGTCCAAGATTACTATACCAGGTTCAATAGTGTATACAACACCCTCCCTCCTCACATGAAACCCCCACAAGGTTTAGCCCTAATGAAATTTCTAGATGGTTTCGACCCAGAGATGGCTTATCGGCTGAGAGAAAGAGATCCTCCTACATTAGAAGACATGCATAGGGGTGTAGTAAGTATGGAAGAAAATCTGATTGCAGAAATGGATAGAATGAGAAATGAGAAGAGAGTAACTATTAGGGAAGAGCTTGCAGCCTCCACATCTGATGCTAAGATTGATAGCCTGGTTAGAACCATGGAGAGGATGATGGAAAGGATCACGTGAATGAGAGAGCTGCCGCTAGGGAAAATAAACCATCTCCTTGAAATAGAAACCAAAACTTTAGAAGAAACCCCCCTCAAATAAGATAGAGAGAACAAAGAGGACCTGACCAACAAATCAGGCCTCCATTCCAAGAAAATTATGCCGACGAGGATGGGGGGTAGTTGAAGAACTAGAAGAAAGTCAAATTAATCTAATGGGAATTAGTAATGAAGATACTATTTTCATCACCAAAGAAGAACAAGATTTATTCTATTTAACTCAAACTGAAGTAGAATTTGAAGAGTACGGATATTATGAACAAGGGTTAGAGAATTCCATCATGAAGGTGCATAGAAAATATAACCTCCGAAGCAAGAAAAAATTGGATATTCACAAGAGAAATAATTTTGAAAACTCTGCTAAAAATTCCCCTGAAGCTGATCCTAAGAAAACAACTAAGAGATTAAAGAGAATTGCTAAAATCCATGGAAAGAATGATCTACAAAGCAACACTAGTAGACCAGCTATCAGCCCTAGTAGAACTGGTCTAGCTGATATCCCTAATACAAGTCAACAATTAAAAGTGGCTACAAAAATAGTGCTTGAGAAGACTGATTCAAATCTGCCAAAAACACAGACACCATTCAATATTGAGAACGAAATTTCCAAAATAAAAATATCCATCCCTCTCACTGAATTGGTGAACTGGGATGTATATAGGTCCCAAGTCCTAAAAGTGTTGAATATAAGAGAAATTACTGACACTGTAAATCTGAATGATGACAAACCGAAACTTTTGTTTGGGCCAGAAGTAGAGGGTAAATTCCAGGAGGGAGGTGTTCCCCCATTTTATATCAGTTTGAATGTTCAAGATACAATCCTCCATAATTCCATGTTAGACTTAGGAGCATCTCATAATCTCATGCTAAAGGAAATTATGGAGGGACTTGGCCTGGAGATAACTAGACCCTACAAAGACCTGTACTCATTTGACTCCAACAAAGTGAAATGTCTAGGCCTCATTAAAGATCTTTGTATTACTTTAGCCCAGATACCAGCCAAGAGTCTAGTAATGGGCATAGTGGTGGCTGACATCCCTTGTAAATATGGTATGCTTTTATCACGCTCACGGGGAACCAAGCTTCAAGGCACCCTCCAAATGGATATGACTTATGCTACCATACCAGTTTTTGACCAACAAAGGAGATTGTATAGGGAGACTCTAATGAAATACATGGTGAGCAGTAAAGAAAAGCCTCATAACTACCCCATTTGTTCTGTCCATTCTGACCTCGATTCAATTATTCTTTACAATGATGAAAATATTAATGAAAAAGTAGTTGGAGAAGAAGAAGATCAGAAGACAGAACAATCAGCCCAAATGGAAATTGTGCAACACAAGTCTAAACCTAAACCTTTTTGGAACATTAATTTTGATTGTTCTTGTGACAAAGTTGGCTCAAGAGCACGAGTGTGGGTATGCAATACTGAGGGCAACCACACAGAGGGTCATTATTACAAACTGAAATTTCAGTGTACCAACAATGTAGCAGAATAGGAGGCACTCCTTTTGGTTTAACAACTACTGAATAAATTAGGAGCCAAAAGAATCTTTCTTCATGGGGATTCTGAGTTGGTCATTAAAAAAATCAAGGGAGAATATTCAGCCAAGCATCCCAGATTGAGAGCATACAGAAATGCTGCCCTTGACCTCCTAAAAACATTTGAAGAATACGACCTTGCTACAATCCAAAAAAATCATAATATATTGGCTAATGGGTTAGAATTTTTAGCCAACACTTGTTAATTACCTCATCCTAAAAAACAATATATAGTGTAGGTCAAACACTGCCCAACAGCTCCTGACAATATGAGATATTGGCAAGTCTTTGGAGGTGACAAATAGATTGAGAATTTTCTGCAATCTAAGGGTGAGTTTGAAGATCCCAATTCGAACCTAGAACGTTAAGAAGACTACGCCATTAAAGAAAAAATGTGCAGGGAGGAGCCCCCTCAAAATTCTGATATTAATTTTTCAGCAAATAAAGATCAACATAGGACAGAGATGCATGAAGATCCAGTAAAGGAAGAATTTGAAGTACTGAAATTTAGGGACAACACCCTGCCTAGAGGACTTGTCCCTTTGGAGGAACTATTTGATTTCAATGATGTGGCTAGGAAACCAAAATGAAATCTACGAAAGAAAATATAGAGGAGTGAAATCTGGGCAGTGAGTAGGAGCCCAAAGTGGTAAAGTTATCAAATACACTGTCAACATCCATAAAACAGAAATAAATTTCTTTGTTCAAAAGGTTCATTGATGTGTTTTCCAGGAGTTATGAAGACCTGATATCTTATGATACTGATATTATTCAGCACAAAATTCCAGTCAAGGAGAACCAAAATCCTTTCAAACAGAAACTGTGTAGGCTAAACCTTGTCCAAATGCATCTGGTTGAGAAAGAGATTAAGAAAATGCATGATGCCAAGATAATAGTCCCAATCAGATACTCTGAATGGGTTTCCAATATTGTACTTGTAAGAAAGAAGATAGGTGAGATCAGGCTCTGCATTGACTTCAAAAATCTGAACAAGGCATCACTTAAGGATAACTACCCCTTACCAAAGATGGACCACATATTGCAAAAGGTAGTGGGATCCAAAATAATATCTTTGCTATATGGATTTTTAGGGTACAATAAAGTGCTGATGCATCCAGATGATACAAAACAACTTTTACTACTGCTTGGGGAACCTTCAGGTATGTAAAAATTCCCTTTGGATTAATAAATATGGGTGCCACTTTTCAAAGAGCAATGGATATTTCTTTTTCAGAATAAATCGGTCTTTTCATTGTGATACATCTTGATGATATGATAGTATATTCAAAAAATGATGAAGAACATTTGGCCCATTTGAGAAAAGTTTCAAAAAGTGCAGAAGGTTCGGTCTTTCTCTGAATCTTAAGAAATCATTATTCGGTCTTGAAGAAGGAAATATTCTGGGCCATATCATATCTGAAGAAGGAATCAAGATTGACCTCAGCAGAATTGAGGACATACTTCAAATTAGTCATCCCAGGAACATCAAAGAGCTGCAATATTTCATTGGAAAGATAATTTTTTTAAGAAGGTTTATTCCAAACCTTGCAGAACTCCTGAGGAATATCACTAACATGCTCAAGAGAGATGTAGGAGTCAAGTGGACCAAGGAGGTTAAACAATATTTTGACCTGGTAAAGCAGGCACTCACAAAGGCACCAGTTCTGATCAGCCTTGATTTGACCAAGGATTTCATCATTTTTTCCTTTGCACCAGTGCACACAATTGCTGTTGTATTGCTACAGAAAAATAAAGAATGACAACAGTAGCCCATAGCATTTTTCAGCCAAGATTTAAGAGATACTCCTTTGAAGTACAATATCATGGAAAAGCAATATTTTTCCTTGATCATAGCACTGAAGGATTTTAGAGTTTACATTCGGCATTCACACATCATTGCATTTGTGCCCGATAAAGTTGTCAAAGACATCCTAACACAGGATCCTGAAGGAAAAATAGGCAAGTGGATTGATGTCATCTTGGAGTATGATTTAGAGATCAGACCCACCAAACTAATCAAAGGACAGGGGTTGGCAAAATTGATGGCTAAAAAAAATTTTCAAGCACTAGATATTAACATGATTCATTCACTGGATGAACACGAGGAGTTGAAGACTCCACCTATTGAGGAAGCATTCCTAAATTATCCCTAGTACGCAGATTTATTATATGTTATATTTTATTTAAATGCTCCTCCTGGTTTGTCCAAAACAAAATCTAGATTCTTGAAATTGAAAGGTGCAAAATTCTGCATCCTAGAGAATGTTTTATATTAGAAATATTCTGGGGGACCATTGCTTAAATGTTTGCTTCAAGAAGATGTAGATAGGGTTATGAAATAATTCCATAAAGGGGATTGTGGAGGCCATCTCTACTGGAAAACCACTGCTAACAATATCCCTAGGGATGGTTTCTATTGGCCTACTCTTTTCCCAGACATCCACAAAATGGTAGCCACCTATCATAAATGCCAAATTTTTGAGGGAAAAAGAAAGTTGCTTCCCTTTCCCTTGCAACCAATCTCTGTTGAAACTCCTTTCCAACAATGGGGTTTAGACTTCATTGGAGAAATCCACCCCTCCTCCTCTGCCCAACATAAATGGATCCTTACTGATACAGACTATTTTATCAAATGGATAGAGGCCATCCCTTCCAGAACTTATACTGACTCAGTGATTATCAAATTCCTTGAAGCCAACATCCTGTCCATATTTGGTTGTCCTAGGAAAATCATTATAGATAACGTTGCTGATTTTAAGTCCAAGAATATGGTGGATTTTTGCCACAAATATCACATTTATTTGGGGCAATCAACAGATTATTACTCTCAAGGTAATGGAATAGTTTAATCCTCCAACAAGAGCCTTGTCAAAATCATCGAGAAGTTGTTGGAAGACAATAAGAAATCCTGGAATAACAAATTGGTGCATGCATTATGCGCTGATAGACTGACAACCAAGAAATCAATTGGAATTTCACCATATCAGTTAGTCTATGGAATGGATTCAATTTTCCCAACATCCTTAGGAGTGCCAACCATGAAACTCATTCAAGAAGTGCAGGCTGAAGAAAATGATGTACAAAGAAGAATAAGCCAAACCATTCAGCTGCAACAGTTCAGAGAAGAGGTGTACAACAGAACTCAGGTGGTGCAAGAAAATATGAAAAAGATATTTGAAAAAAGGACAAAAGCAGATGATTTCAATATCGGAGATAAAGTGTTGAAATGGGATTCCAGAAGAGAAGATAAAGGTAAGCATGGCAAGTTTGAAAACCTGTGGAAGGGCCCGTACCTTATTCATTCTTTCAGAGGAGAGAATGCATTTTTCTTGCAAGAGATGGATGGAACAGAGCTGTTCGGAGGTCCTGTCAATGGTAGGATGCTAAAACATTATTTCTGTTAAAAAACAGATTAAAATTTCATGATTATAAATACCATAGCCTTACAATTTTCAATAATCCGTTGGACAAGGTTGAAGCCCGAAGTGAAGGCCATAAGCCTAGTCTGATAAGCAGACAAAAAGGAAAGGGAAGAGAGAGATCAGTCAAAATGTTGCAAAGGAGAAGTATAAAAGGCTACTGGTCTTGGTGTTCTTGACACTTCCCTAAATAGAAGTGTCATCCCCAGCTGGAGTCACTGTTATAGTCTTGTAATTTACAGTATCACAAGGTGACTGTGTACTTCCTCTTGGACAATTTTTCATATTGTACAGAGATTTCAATATTCAAAAGTATTTTCCAAATAAAGATAAAAGAAAAAAAAGAAGAAGAAAAGAGGGTATTTAAAAAAGGAAAAAGAAAGCCCCACACAAAAGATAAGTATTTATGGAAGTGTTGCAAATCGAAATGCCACTACTATTGAGAAGGGTTATGTGCAATCATAAAGTTCAAGCATGATTGTACAATTTTGAATTTTTTGTTGATAGGTTATAAATGAAGATTTTCTGAACCATTTAATCTTGGCTTATCAGGTAGATAGGTAGAAAATGACATTGGTTCAGCATCCTAATTTGAACCAATAGCATGAATAAGGGATAGGTGACAAGTTAGAAATTCAAAAAGAAAAAATGATGTCAGGGTCTGCAAGTCTAAATGCACCCTAAAAGGAGAAAAAATGTTAGGAATTGTAAATTGGGTAGGTAGATTTGTTGAGAAAGGAGAAATGCAAAGTTCATGCTATAGATATGCAGCCTAAAAACTGCCTGATTTTTTCCTGTAATCAAACTGAACAGTTCAAATTTTTCTCTAGAGGTCTGAAAAGGGATGATTTTTTTCAAATTCGGGACCTAATGTTATGTTTTTAGCCTAAGTCCCCGACCATATTCCATATCCTTTTACCCCACCCCTTTTTTATTCCTCTTATCCTAAGTTTCATTTTTTCCCCTCGACTCTCATACCCCGACTCCACCTCACATCACCTATCCCAACCCATCTGTGTTAACTATCCCCGCTCACCTCCACATATTATTCGCACCCCCTCTCCGTAATACCGCTCATTGATTGAAGTACCCCTCCGAAAGATGGATGATTTGAACACAAAGGCATTAGAAACTAAAAAAAGAGTTGAAGTCTGGTTGCGTGGGCCCAAATCACAAGATTCAAAGGATAAGCGCCCAACGGTAAATTTTATAGTCGCCGAAGTGAGATATGTAGGACTGGTGGGACCCATATTGCCCTTGCTTACACCTCGAATGCTTTGAAAAACTTCATATTATGGTTCGAGCAGATTTTTACCGTTTCTTAACTAAATTTCACTTGTCCGCTTGGAGAAGCTTGTAGTGGGGTCCATCTCCTAATCACAATCGTAGATCACAAGTTTTTCAGGATGGGCACGAGGATAAATTTTAAAGACAACGAAGTGCGATATGCGATTCCAGGTGGGACCCGGTCGCAATCACAAATCACAAATTTTAAAGGACAAGCTCAATTATAAATGTTAAATATAGCGAAGTGCGATGTGCGATGCCAAGTGGGACTTGATCGCAATTGAAAATCGCAAGTGATAAAGGATACGTGCGAAAGGTAAAATGTTAAAACTGCGTAGTGCGATGTACGATGTTAGGTAGGGCCCGGTCGCAATGAAAAATAGCAAAACTTAAAGGATAGGCGCAATGGTAAATGTTAAAGACAACGAAGTGGATGTGCGATGCCAAGTGGGACCTGATCGTAATCGCAAATCTCAAAAATTAAAGGATATGTGCAAAGGGTAAATGTTAAAGTCAACGACGTGCAATGTGCGATGCCAGGTGGGACCCAATCGCAATTGCAAATCAAAAATTTTAAAGGATAAGTGTGAAGTGTAAATGTTAAGTCTTGCGTCGTGCGAATTGTGATGTTGGTGTAGATGCGATGTATTTTAGAGCAAAGGCCTAAAGATTTTCAAGTCCAGGCGAATGCGGTTTGTGCGCGATTTTTTGAAGAAAAGGGGCTAAGCACAACATCAAGACTCGGTCACCGGTTCAAATGGTTTTCCACCATTTACCCGATAGAAGTAGTAAGGGTCGAGTCAGGCAAGGCGTTTTGCAAACTTGTTATGTTATAACGGCAGAAAGACTCGGGTAGGACCCAACAAGGGGAAAAAGGCAAAGCGAGGTTGAAAATCACGGTAGCAAGCAAAGGAGGTCGAGTTGGGAAAAGGGCTTTCATACAGAACTGTCATGGTATACCAGCAGAAATTGAAAAGGCAATAAACACATCAACACCGACACTAATCAATGTAAAGTGGCTAGCACTGCACCAGACTTAATTACCCAATGCCGATATTTTGAAAAGTAGGGCCAGATGCCAGAGCCATCACTCATTGCCTCTTTGTGATCATCACATGCCACCTTCAAGTCTATTTTTTGATCTTACGAAGAGCCATCAAAGTTTTTAGATCCATAAAGAACTGCTCAAAATTAATTTTATAGGCGATATGTTGTGAGAGATCTTTTGCTGAAGCCTTGCAGGCCATACCTTCTTAATTTCAGTTGTTTTGTAATAAATGAATTTTTTCCAAGTAGATTAGGGAAACCGACTCAAGTTTTAGTTAAATACTGCTTGAATTTTCAATATCAAGGGTTGGACCTTGTTAGACTTTGCGTTGCAAAGATCATTGTATTGGAGCGCTGTAACTGTTTGAGCTGGGCATCAATAATAAGAGACCGTTCACAGGATTCTTGAGCTATGTTAATGGTGATGTTTTTCCTTAGTGTTAATGTTTTTCCTCTGTATTTTCATGTTGTACATCAATTTATCTGATTTCAAAACAAAACATTTAGATTAAGATTTGCTGAGAGAGCACCTTAATTTTGTCTGTGTTTGTTATCTTAATGTTTTCTTCTGAAGTGTAGTTAAAGAATTATCAACTACTCTTTGGCTATTACTGAACTCGTTACTTTCTTTCATCTCATATTCACACTGCCAGTAAGATTAAGTCTACATAGTAAACTTGCCCTGTGAATGCCCTTGAAAATTTGTTGCACAATTCAGCCTTTTATGACTCCATAGCCCAATGGATTAAGTTTCACAACTATGTTTGTCCAACCACACAATCAATCAAACAAACAACCCTCATAATTTCTATAACTAGCCTAATATCGTCATTTATAATTATCAAGTAAATCATAAAACAGAGAGAGCCCTCTCTGAGTCTAGGAAGGCTAGGTCTTGGACTCCAAAGTGGTTTGATGTTGTCCTCTGTCGTTTGTTCTTGCCAATCTTATGAATTACGAAGGGGTAATAGGTCCAAATAAAACATAATTTCAATTCATAAGGTTAGAAAAAGTATGACAGTAGTCCAAATAATATCCTTTTACCATCTAAAGAGGATTTGCAAGCATATAAAGATAGTTTTCAAAGTTGTAATTCTGCTTTCAAGTGTGAGTTTCATTCTAAAATGTAATTTTATTTAAAAAACAGAGATGTACTTTTTATTTTTCATTTATGTAATTTTATGTTCATTATATGTAATAAGTACCTACTTCCCAAGCTGCCAAATCAGTTCCACATGCCAAACAAGCACATGTCAAAGTGCAAGAGTTCTCAATTCATTCACTGATCACATGCCAAAGAAAAAAGTTTAGAATTGTAAGGGTATTCTACAATGTTTAAAAGTGAAATTTGAAGCATTAGCAAAGTGGGTTTCAAAGGATTAAAAAGAAATTCACTCAAGTGTATAAACCCTCATGAAATCAAAACAAACTCCATTTTCTCTTGCCAACATCAAGAAACCTTAGCAAAGCACGAAAATTCAAGGAGGAAGGAGAAATTTTGCAAAAACAAACTCTAGCACTGTGCCCCTGGGTTTGGCGTTGCGCCCCTGCATTTGGCACTGCGCCCTTGCCTTAAGCACTACGCCCTTACCTAAGGCATTGTTCCCTTGCCTTATGCATTGCACCCTTATCTGTAAACACTCAGGAGTTCCAAAACTTGTGCTATCACCTTCAAAACTTTAGTCCAAGTGCTCTATAGCCTTCACCAATCAAGTAAGTTACCATTTGCACCATTCCTCTCCTCCTCAAGTCAATTTGTTGGTGTTTGAGTTTGTTTAAAGAGTTGGTGTCTATTTTTAAATGTGAAACCCTAGTATCATTCCCTAATTCCTAATTATATTTCAGTTTCATTCCCTAAACACTTTCACTCCTTTCCCACATCATAATTACCCTATCCTCACTCCCTGTGTTATCACCAAATTGAACTTAATTAGCTGCTCATCAAAGAACTCAGTGTAACTGCTTCAAACCACTTCTAACTGAAGATTAGCCTCTTCAATTTGAGAGAGATCTCTCAAGAGGGTTTATGATTTTGAATAATGATAGTACTAGATGGCTAAATGTATATAAATTTTAACTTGTTTTGAATGATTGCAGGTTGAAAAATGCAGGCTTGCTACCATTAGGCTTATGGAGTCAACAATCAATAGTTTTAGTGACAGTGGTTCTTCACATGGAAGATGAGGCAGATAGAGGTCTTTAACAAAGGCAAATCACACAGACAACATAGGAAAACACAATCATTTCACCACTAAAGGAAGTAAGAGCATAATATTATGAATTCAGAGTAATTAGAGATGAAATATACTACAAGTGATGAAACATAAGATAAAGATCAATAAGATATCAAAAAACTCATGAGAATCTCAGGTCTGCAAAGAAGAATGTCACTTTGTATTGCTGATAATGGTGAAAAACATACAAGCAGCAATTTGGTGCAAATTTTCTCCGACCCTTTGCTCCTTTGATGTTTTTTCTATAAATAGACATTCTTTACAATAAGGATGATCTGTCTAGTGGCTAGATCCTTGAAGTCTCCTATGACACCTTTCATAACTGAAATCAATAAGTTACAACAAAAAATTCACAACTACCTTTTAAAGAAACCATTTCCTAATAGGACTCTATCTCCTATTTATTACATCCCTCTATCCTATATGTGAAACAATTACATGATGATTATACAATGAATATCACATGCTCGAAAAAACATGACCAAATTCACCACCACTTTACATATTTAAAGCACCCCTATATTTGTGAAACATAACCTTGCCTTTTAGGAATGGATGACCTTCATCTTCAACGTTGTTTTGACTGATGACCCGGCTACATGGAACTCCATTTGAGTCATATATATCTTCTAATAAGGTCCTATGACATGCTGGAGGTATCCAGCTAGAAAAAAATTCTCTTAAGATGCTCAAAATCCTTTAACAATTGCTCGCTACGAAAACAGGACAGTTTCGTAGCGAGTTTTAGTAGTGTGAGAAAAGTGGCTTTTCCGTCCATCTTCTTCAGTTTTTTGTTGTTCCATCATATTCATCATGTTATGACACCTTACCATCATGGATCCCTCTCCTTAAAACATGCAAAAACTATCTTTAAAAGAAAAAAATACACCTACAAGTTTTTTCATAGCGTATTTCTACCTTCAAGCTTGGGGTACGCTACGAAAAGTTGCAAAAAACCAAAAATTGCCCCTTTCAAAATTATATTCAAAAACTGACCTCCAACTGCAAAATTTGGGTTCTTTGCATGTAATGAACCTCCTAAGGCATATTCCATCTTACGTTATCACTCTTGTGGTTCCTCCTCATTTACAATCAGTTGACTAATGGTCTCCTCAACCACTGTCATTTTCAATCCTTTCTTTTCCAACTCCACGTGAATCAAGTCCAATTTCTCCTGCAGATCTTGCACTTGGTTTTTTAATGCAATGTTCTTGGATTGAAAATGCAGGGTTCTCTTTCTGATGTGTTTAACCTCTCCTCTTAGTGGCTGAGTCCATTTTATCAACTTTTCTGTATTGTCCAAGGTCTTTGAAACACTTATGACCTGTTCTTCCCACATTTCCTTCATTTTTTCAAATTGAACCTTCTGAACTTTGTGCTTCTTTGCTTCTTTCTTCAAGACTGATATATCCTCTCCTACCACCTTCAACAAGTCTTCAAGGGTTTCAATTTCTAATTTTTCACTAATTTTCTCTTTACCCTTTCTTTGTTTGATGATTAGTTCTTCTTTTGCAGGTGAAGATATATCTATAATGATTGGTGGATGAGTAACTTCACTGAAATTCTCAATCTGTTTTTTGATTTCCATGACCTTTCTTGCATGCCTGGTCATTGGCTTTCTAGGTTGAAACATGAAACCAACATCATCACCTGCAAACTCTAAATTTTTAGATGTCTTTCCTTTCTTTAGCTTTCTTCCTCCATCTTCAACATCTTCAACTTGGACAATGGGAGTTTCTTCAATGTTAATTGCATGCAAGATGTCCTCTAAGTTTCCTTTAGCCACTGTTTGGCTCCTAGTAACTCTCTTGCTACTTTGTTTGCTAACTGTTGGCTTCTGTTTTGCAGGTGTTGTTTTAGGTGTATCAATCTTCTGCAAAGGCTCTGCCTCCATGCTCACTGGTTTTGGAGGATATGATATATTCCCTTCTTCAAATACCTCTGCCCCTGTTGGTGATGACATGTTCCATGGTTTGGAGGCTCTCTTAGGAGTGACAACATCAATTTCATAACCACTTATGAACAGAAAGGAAGTCCAATATCTACCTATTCTCTTCAATTCCTCTAACACCAATCGCTTAATCAAACCATGATGAAAAATAGAAGTTTCATTTCCTTCTTTCTTGATCTCAAACTTATCTAACATTTTCAATAAACTTCTATATAAATAAAAAGGCAATTCAAGTGACCTCTTACCGATGAAATGCAATATAAGTTTTAGGTGGTAGGAGTAGACCATGTGAAACCTTCCTTCACAGGTAAAATAATTCTGAATGATCATCAACATCTTTGAATAGTTGTCCTTCATGAAACTCCTAGGGATAGCATATGTAAGATCAATTTCACTGTGTTCTTGCTTGATGAATTATTTGCAGTCCTGCATTGTGAATTTGATGCTTTTAAACCATTTTTATCCTCCTCTAGGTATTCATGTTGCTATTGAAACACTGTCTGGTGTCACTGTTAGGTTTAGCATTCCCACTTTTGAAGTTGTTCCAGTGAAGCTTGTAGAAAAATCTTTGGAAGCCTATAGATGGTAACCCTACAACCTTTGAAAGAATTGCAAGCAACCTGTTCTTCTTAAAATCTCCATGGAAGTTGGGTCTTCGTTAAGAAAAATCATGTCCATGGGCTCATACCTATGGCAATGACCACCTTTGTTTGTTTTCTTCCCTTGAGCCATGGGTGGCTTTATATCCTCTCAACCTCGCTTGCTTGATGACACCTGCAACCTTTAAATCTGATAGCAACCTGCTTGGCTCAATGAAGCAGCTCTCTAGAAATCCAATTACATGAAAAGACAAAGCGGAGTATGAAAAAATACTAATTTGGTAAGGCTTTATGGTTTAAATGACAACTCATGCATTAATAATGACACATGCATGCTAAAAAGAGTAATGATGACCTCAAACATGGCTTAGTACATTTGAATTAACCCTAACAAAATTGAATGACCTCCACCCTAACTCCTCCAATCATGAACTGACACTTCACATCGAGTTTGATAAGACAGACAAGAAAACAATTTTTCATAGCGTGGTTAGTTTAACTTTTGACAGTTTCTCTACGAAACTATTAGGCAGTTTTGTAGCGAAAACTGCTATTTTGCTGTATAAAACACTACGAAAAGTTGTAAAACTGGCTTAAGTGTCCCTTTTTAATTTAAATTCTTGGGAAATGAAAACTGACGCCGTATGATGACTGATGGGACATGACATGACCAAAATGGAGGTGGCCTTGAACCTTAGGATAGGTTAAACATGTAAAAAAAATGAAATTTTCCTATACCAAATTGAAAGGCTTAGGATACCTTATCCTTTTGGTAAATGAATTGTATGACCATGTCAAGTAATGCTTCACAATCTTATAAGTGATAGAAACCTATATCATAATCCCCTTTCCCTAGGCCCTTTTCCTTTGAAACCCTAAGACCTAGGATATTCATTTTCCTAAGCTCCCAAAATCCCTAACCTGTAATAAAATTCCCTATCCAAAACCCCATAATATTAAAACTTCCTGTCACTCCCCTCATTTCGTCAACCCTTTCCCCCATCTCCCTAAATTTCCCCATCCCATTCCCACTTCCAAAACCCATTCTTCACTATCATGACATCTCCCTAGGGTTTTCACACTAAGACACTATGGAAGAAGAACAAAACAAAAGATATAGTGAGGGAGAAGAAAGAGAGGAGAGGATGCCACACAAAGGAGGGAAAATCCTTAGACTTGACTAACGACTACCAGGGAACATGGAATCTCCCATGGCTGTGACATATTTTAAACATGTAGGATGTTTTGAATTATGTGAGACAATAAAAAGGGTCCAACATCATCCTATGTTGAGCAAGCTATTCATCTCCAATCTCCATGACAACCAGATAACCCTTGCTAGTGTCACTTTCACATTGTCCACTGCCATCATATCAGCTGCCACCGGAATCCCAAATGTTGGGGAAAAATGGTTCAAACAAGAAGACTTCGATGAGCATTATTTTTAGCCATACATCAAACCTAGGCATAATAAAGAAAGAAAGGGGAAGTTTCCTTTCTCTTACCTCCTCGAGAGATATGCCCTTATGATGAAAATAATCACGAGATACTTTTCTTGTGAAGGTAGGTTCTCAATACTTTACACTTATCATATCGGGCAACTCATGCACTTCACAAGAGTCAAGATGCTCAACATACCTTATTACCTCTTCTAGAGCATTCAAAAAATGGCATATATTATCCAAAAGAGAGAATTTTAGCACCAAATGAACGGTATCTTTCACCATTCCCTCATTAAAATCATAGTCCTCCATCACCTCAAACAATTAAACATTTCATGGAGTTCATTCATAGCTAATGACATTTTCACTGCTCCACCTATTCAACATGCCCGATATGTGCCTTCATCATCCTATCCTTCCACATCCATTCCTCCATCTCAGCCCATAGTTCATGCATCATCATCACATCAACCTCCTTCACCCATTTCACCACCATCATCTACATTTCACATAGAGACTGGGTCACCTAGCAGAGTTGAGATCAATGAGCCTAAGAAGGGTAATGTGGTTGAGATAGAGCCATTGGCAAAAAAATACCAGAGAGTTCAGAGGCATGTGTTTTCTCCACACATAGTGGAAGGGGTCTTGCATTCTACATCGGCAAAGCAGGTAGAAAAAGGGAAACCAAAGATGACAGAGGCAAAGATTGAGGCAAATATTATACATGAGGAGGAGGACCTCCATGAGACAAAACAAGATTTTGACCTTGTTGACCTAGATGAGCATGATGATGATGAGATCACTAGCATAGTCATCAAGGATAAAGAAGCCAATATGAAGGAGCTACAAACTAATCTTGACAGGTCTAATTTTGTCATTGACTTTATTGAGCAGGAGAACCAACAACTGAAAACAAAACAAGTCATTGATGAGGTCAAATTCATCAAGGTTCAAAGAGAAGCAGAAAAAGCAAAAATCTTGCTTCAAGTAACACTAGAAACATATGGTGTTACAAATGAGGCAGAAGAAAAATTTCCAAGGAGAAGGCCTAGGACTAGAGGGCTAAAAAGAGCTCTAGCCCTAGAAAGGCAAAAGGAGGCTGAGCTTGCTAATCAACTAACCTTGAATGAACAACTTGCAATGGTATTCAATGAGAACCGGGAGCCATTGCTTGACAGGGCTAACCAACACTTAGAGAATATTTTGAATAAGGAAAACAAAGATAATGATATGTTGAAAAAGAAGGTCAAGCACTATGCCCAAAGAGAAAAAATTGCAATGGCCAAGCTCAAAAGAGCGAATGCAAAAATTGAGGTTTTGACCATGCAAGAAGAGGAAAGGAGACTTTACATATTGGTTGAAGCTTCACTTCATGCCTAACCTCATCATAAACAAAAAATTATCAAATTTTGAGAAGTTTTTGGGTTAAATTTTAAAGTTTTGTGATTTTTTTTTGCAAACCTGGACAGTCTCATATCAGCTAGACTATCAAGGGTGTAGCACCCTAGGCATTGCGCCCTTGTTTGAGGCACTCTTTGATCAAAAGGAGACCACCACAAGATGCAAAATCACAAGTACATTCCATAAAACAATGTGTAATATTCCCAATTAGCTTTGCTAATTGGAATATTGCATTTTTGTGTTATTTTGCTGCTTTAGATAGGAATAATAAATAAAGTGAGAAATAAGAGGGGTCACCTCACTTTAGTCACCTCACTTTATAATAAAGTGTTCTTTTTCCTAGTAGCTTGACGTTGTAACTTAGAGAGGGGCCTTGGGGGTCCACGTGGATATGATGGAGGAGACATAAGGTTAACCCAAGGTAAACTGCGCAGATCCAGGGTGAGTTGAGTTTTGGAGGGAGATTGGTGTTATAAAAGGAGAGGCTCTCACCTCATTTGATCATCCATGATTTGATATTCTTATTGATAGCTAGACTTTGTCTGCTTCAGCACGCCGGTTGTTTAGTCGGTCTGCAGCACTGCTTAGTGCACGAGTGTCTCCGGTCGTAGATCTCACCCTTAGCCTCGGGGGACTTCGAGTGCCTGCCCTGGTAAGGTTTTTCTGGTTTCACCCTTAGCTTCGGGGGACTTCGAGTGCCCGCTCTAGTGAGGCTTGTTCGAGTATACTCTCTGGCCTCTGCAGCAGAAGCACAAGAATAAGTATATCCGAGAGGAGAAAGCCTCTCAGGCTTGCGCAGAGGAAGAGAGAACACCACGATTCGAAGGAGAAGGAGAAGGACGCCGTCCCATCCGGCAAAGGAGGACGCGTGCCTTTCAGGAGGGGGAGGACGCCCGCTCCAAGGAGGAGCCAGCCCGGTCCGCATCGTTTTGGGAGGTATACCTTCACTAGCCTTAGATGAGTACACGCACCTACTGGAGGTAAGGGTCACAGATCCAAGGTTTTATTACAGATCCAGCTTGTGGAAGGATAGATCTTGGTGATCTAGTCTTCAGAAAGTTGCGCATCTAGTATTGTATGTTGCAGATCTGGAGGTTTAGCACTAGATCCAGCTGGAGGAGTGACAGATCTGAGGAGATATTGATAGATCTAGCCCATATCTGAAGGAATAACACCAGATCTAGCCCTAGAGGTTGTAGATCTGAGGAGATAGTTCCAGATCTAGTATAGATCTGAGGGTTTGGCATCAGATCTGATATTGGAGGACGCAGATCGGGAAGGGAAGGACGCAGATCTGGTTTGGAGGCTTCAGATCTGTCAGATCTGAGTGTTCAGGAGCAGATCCACTTGGTAGGACGCTGATCTGAGGAGCAGGCTATTGTGAGAGGGGCTCATCAGCGTTTCCAGCATTCTGTAGCAGGTTCATCTGTCTGGAGGATTGAGGGCCTTGTGCTTCACCTGTTTCTGCGCTGTCACTAGCAGAGACGGCGTTTTCCAGTAGAGAGGGTTTGCAGTTAGAGATCAGCCCCAGTACCAGCGCAGTTCATCTCCAGAGCAGCTAGGACGCTGTCCTTATTGCAGCCATTTTCTTGTATGGGAGGGTCATCACTTGCCTAGGGCAAGGATAGGTGCACTGATTCTGATTTATTTGTACTTCTCTCTATGTACTTTCGGATTAATAAAATGGCTCAGTTTCTGGTATTACATGTGTCATGATTCAGTGATCTGGTTCAGCATTGCATTTTCTATATCTGTCTGGCATATTTCTGTTATATTACTGGTTATTCCCCTTTGGGGATATTACAGTGGTATCAGAGCTTAGATCTGGCTCAGCCTGTGGTGCTAGCAATCTATGGCACCTAGGGGTCGCCCCACTCTCCTTGGGGGAAGCGATTCTGATTCAGAGGCAGAACGGAGGAATCCAATGGAGGCCATATTGGCAAAGTGGACGGAGAAGTTGACTGAGAGGATGGATGCAAAGATGGATGCATTCATGCAGGAGGTAACTAAGAAGGTTGCAGAAGGGACGCAGAAAGAGCCCCTTAGAGTCTTTCAGGTAGGGGAAGGATCGGGAACGTCTAGTTGCATACCAGATGCTATTCCCATTGTGACAGCGCAGAAGGCCGATTCCATGGACACGCGACCTACCATGCCTACTTTCCCGGTAGAGGAAGTGGAGCAAACGGCATCAAGAGATGAGGGTCTCGATCTTCATGCAGTTTGGTTTGCAGATTGGCGAAGCATGGGACAAGAATTCATGGATGCTCTCCCTTTCAATCAATATCTGCAGTTCCGAAGTGGCGGTAAGCCTCATGATCGAAATAAGGGACGGGGTTCCCACCGTGATAGTAACCGTGCAGCCAGCAAATTTCATTTGCCGATGTTTGATGGGTCACCAAAGACCACAGCCAGGTCTTGGGTGGAGAAACTAGACCTCTATTTTCAGCTTAACCAGATGCCGGAGAAGGAGGCCATTAAGATGGCTGCATTACATCTAGAGGGTGAGGCCCAGAACTGGTGGTTTCATGGGTTGACAACACTGGGGCATTCCACAGTGACTACATATGCTGAGTTCACCATGAGGGTGGTGAAACGTTTTGATCAGAAGGACCCGGATCAGCCTTTCCTCGAGCTGACCAAGCTCAAACAGACAGGTAGTGCAGAGGCATACATCTCGGACTTTTTGAGGGTTTCAGTGATGGTACCTGACATATCAGCAGCTCGGTTGATCACGATGTTTGTAGAGGGGCTGTCAGAACCACTTCGTGGTCTAGTCCGGTCGAACAAACCGGCTACACTTCAGGACGCTATCAGTAGGGCCCGTGACCTACAAGATGTCTTGCCTAAGACTCGGCCACCTTATCCCCAGAGACAGGCTTTCCAGCCTAAGGGTAAGGACACGAGGGTTCCGCCTCCCAAGGCGAATCCCGGACGAGGACAGTATGATGATGAGGCTAGGAGAGAGCTGAGACGGAAGCGATTGTGCTTCACCTGCCAGGAGCCATGGGCACCGGGACACAAGTGCACAGCAGGGAAGGCACATTTCATAGAGGTCTTCTCCGAGGGCAGTGGAGAAGAGGATGAGTTGGATGATGAGGAGGCAGGAGAGTGTTATGCAGCGCAGAGTGCTTTACCGCCTCCGCCACCCGATGCAGGAGAGGCATCATTTGCACCTACTGGGGGATCTCTAGCAGCATTACGAGGAGTCCCCAAGTATCTGACATTGCGCGTACGTGGGACAGTGCGGGGACAGCGTGTCTCAGTTCTAGTTGACAGTGGGGCCACCCACAATTTCATCGATGCCCAGATGGTAGCACGGAGAGGCATACCCATGGAGAGCTTTGATGGATTTTCTGTTTTGGTCCCAGGAGACCAGACCATGGCTTGTGCTCGATATGTACCAGAGTTATCAGTGACGATGGGCACCTATACTTTGACTGATCACTTCTTTGTGGTGGACATTCCGGACACCAATGTGATATTGGGAGTGCAGTGGCTTATCACTCTGGGAAAGGTCACAACAGATTGGAAAGCCTTGGAAATGGAGTGGGATGATCCCAAGACGGGGAGGCATGAGAAGATCTGAGGCCAGAACACATATCCGCCCCAGACAGTATCAGCACACAGCATGGATGCGACATTCCGCAGAGGAGACATAGAGTGGGCAGTCGAGCTGCGGGCTTCAGAGATAGTAGATACAGGTAGGGCGGTGCACCCTGATCTACAGACCCTTCTCGACAGGTATGCAGTGGTTTTTGGAGACATTCCACCAGGACAGCCACCAGATCGGGGGTTTGAGCACACGATCGAGTTGGAACAGGGGATACAGGCAGTGATCACCACCCCTTATCGGCATCCCAAGGCCTATCGGGATGAGATAGAGCGGGCCATTCAGGAGCTGCTGGCCCTTGGACACATTCGACCCAGCACCAGTCCTTTCGCTTCTTCAGTAGTGCTGGTGAAGAAGAAGGATGGCACATTACGCATGTGCATTGATTACAGGGCTCTGAACAAGAAGACTTTGAAAAACAGGTACCCCATTCCCAGGATCGATGAGTTGATGGATGAGTTGAGAGGGGCACGATTCTTCTCAAAGATTGATTTGAGGTCCGGGTACCATCAGATACGCATGAGGGAACAGGACATTCCCAAGACTGCTTTCAGGTGTCATTATGGGCACTTTGAGTTTCTGGTTATGCCATTTGGACTGACCAACGCACCTGCCACTTTTCAGTCTTGCATGAACCATATCTTCAGGGATCATCTGAGGAAGTTCGTGCTAGTTTTCTTTGATGATATTCTCATATACAGCAAGACCTGGGAGGAGCACCTCCAGCACATTGAGACGGTTTTGCGCATTCTGGAGGAGCAACAGTTCTTTGCCAAACTCTCCAAGTGTGAGTTTGGGTTGACAGAGATGTTGTATTTGGGACACATCATAGAAGTGGACGGAGTGCGAGTCCATGACGAGAAGATCCGGGCTATCAGGGACTGGCCAGAGCCGCGGAATGTGACAGAGTGTAGAGGGTTCATTGGTATCTGTACTTACTACAGGAAGTTCGTCAAGGGCTTCTCACAGCTTGCTGCACCCCTCACAGCGCTGACGAGGAAGGGGGCATTCAGTTGGACGGATACCGCCCAGCGAGCTTTTGATAAGCTCAAGGAGGTGATGAGTAGTTGTCCGGTGCTGGCATTGCTCGATTTTACTCAGCCCTTTATCCTGGAGTGCGATGCATCAGGGGAAGGGATTGGAGCAGTTTTGATGCAGGAGGGTCATCCGATTGCATTCGAGAGCCGGAAGCTCCTTCCACATGAGAGACTTTATCCTATCTATGATAAGGAGATGTTGGCCATTATGCATGCATTGGCCAAATTCCGGCAGTACTTGGTAGGCGGTAGATTCAGAGTCAGGACAGATCATAACAGCCTGAAGTACTTTCTGGAGCAGAAGCAGTTACAGGAGAGGCAGCAGAAGTGGATCAGCAAGATCCAGGCCTACGATTTTGACAGAGAGTATGTCAAAGGGAAGAACAATGTGGTAGCAGATGCCCTTTCCCGTAGACCAGCCACATTATCCCTCATGAGCTTGGACGCTGATTGGAAGGCTCGACTACTGGTTGAGTATTCCAAGGATAGATTTGCATGCGAGGTGTTGGATGGACAGGTAGCTGATAGCAGATACAGGGTGGCAGATGAGGTCATCTATTACAGGGATCGGATCTTCTTGACTGAGGGATCTCACCTCAAGGAGAAGATACTCCATGCCTCTCATGATTCACCATTGGCGGGCCATCAGGGGTTCACCAAGATGTACAGGGCCATCCGGGAGAGATTTGCATGGACGGGCCTCAAGGAGGACGTACTCCAGCATGTCAGGGAGTGCGAGGTTTGCCAGCGGAACAAAGGGGAGATGAACCATCCCGCAGGGTTGTTACAGCCGCTTCCCATTCCTGAGGGGAAGTGGGAGAGTGTCTCGATGGACTTCATCACGGGTTTGCCCACAGTGCATGGCAAGGACTGCATCTTCGTAGTAGTTGACCGGCTAACGAAGTATGCTCACTTCTTTGCCATTTCGGCACACTACACAGCAGCACAGGTGGCAGAGTTGTTTTTCCGGGAGGTTTTCAGATTGCACGGTCTACCCAGGACCATTGTCAGTGACAGGGACAGCCGCTTTATGGGAGGATTTTGGCAGGAGCTCTTTCGACTAGTAGGGACTGAGTTGACACCGAGCACCAGCTATCATCCCCAGACGGACGGGCAGACAGAGATAGTTAACAAGTGGCTGGAGGGCTACTTGCGTAACTACGTCAGTGGGCAGCAGCGAGCGTGGCTGAAATGGCTACATCTGGGCGAGTAGTGCTACAACACAACCCATCATATGTCTATCGGCATGACACCGTTTTATGCGTTGTATGGATATCATTCCTTGTCTTTTGTGGATGTGATGTTTGGGGTTAGCGGGGCTCCACGAGCCAAACTATGGATCCAAGAGAGCCAAGACATCCTTCGGACTCTCAAGGACAACATAGCCACCGCCCAAAATCAGCAGAAGTTATATGCAGACAGGGGCCGAGTGGAGAGACACTTTGAGGTAGGGGATTTGGTCTACTTGCGGTTGCAGCCATACCGCCAGTCTTCACTCAAACAGAAGGGGGCAGAGAAGCTTAAGCCTCGTTTTTATGGACCATACAGGGTGATTCGTAGGATCGGACAGGTTGCATATGAGTTGGAGTTGCCCCAAGGCAGCCGAATTCATAACATTTTCCATGTATCATGCCTGAAGAAGGCACTGGGCCAGCATGTGACAGTCACCGGGGAGCTACCTCCGACAGATGATGAGGGGCACTTGGTATTACAGCCAGAGGCCATTATTGACACCAGGGAGAGACAGCTGCGTAGCAGGAAGATCAGAGAGTTCCTGGTGAGATGGAAGAATCTGCCAGATGAGGATGTCACTTGGGAGGATGAGAAGATCTTGCAGCATCCCTCACTTCAGTTGCTTGAGGACAAGCAACGTTTTGCCGGGGGAGACTGTAATATTCCCAATTAGCTTTGCTAATTGGAATATTGCATTTTTGTGTTATTTTGCTGCTTTAGATAGGAATAATAAATAAAGTGAGAAATAAGAGGGGTCACCTCACTTTAGTCACCTCACTTTATAATAAAGCGTTCTTTTTCCTAGTAGCTTGACGTTGTAACTTAGAGAGGGGGCCTTGGGGGTCCACGTGGATATGATGGAGGAGACATAAGGTTAACCCAAGGTAAACTGCGCAGATGCAGGGTGAGTTGAGTTTTGGAGGGAGATTGATGTTATAAAAGGAGAGGCTCTCACCTCATTTGATCATTCATGATTTGATATTCTTATTGATAGCTGGACTCTTGTCTGCTTCAGCACGCCGGTTGTTTAGTCGGTCTGCAGCACTGTTTAGTGCACGAGTGTCTCCGGTCGGAGATCTCGCCCTTAGCCTCGGGGGACTTCGAGTGCCTGCCCTGGTAAGGTTTTTCTGGTTTCACCCTTAGCTTCGGGGGACTTCGAGTGCCCGCCCTAGTAAGGTTTGTTACGGTACACTTTTCGGTTCGGCGGTGAAACGACAATTTACGAAGTATATACGAGGAGGAGAAAGCCCTCTTGTGGGCCAACGAGAGGAAAGAGGAGGAAGGGCCGAGATTCTTGAAGGAGAAGGACATTGTCTCATACGGAAGGAGGTTGTGCCTTTCGAAGGGAGGGGAGGACATTGACTCCAAGGGGACGCGATTCGATACGCGAAAACGCTGTTTTGGGAGGCAGAAGGACGCTGTCTAGCCCTAGAGTAAGGACGCTGTCCATTTCTGGAGGTAAGGGTTGTCTCACCTCATTTGATCATCCATGATTTGATATTCTTATTGATAGCTGGACTATTGTCTGCTTCAGCACGCCGGTTGTTTAGTCGGTCTGCAGCACTGTTTAGTGCACGAGTGTCTCCGGTCGGAGATCTCACCCTTAGCCTCGGGGGACTTCGAGTGCCGGCCCTGGTAAGGTTTCTGGTTTCACCCTTAGCTTCGGGGGACTTCGAGTGCCCGCCCTAGTAAGGTTGTTACGATCCCACTTTTCGGTTCAATGAGTGAAACGACGCTTAATTACAAGTATATACGGGGAGGAGAAAGCCCTCTTGTGGGCTGCGAGAGAAGAGGAAAGACGGCGATTCTTGAAGGAAGGAAAGAATATTTGTCTCATCGGGAAGGAGGGGCAGTTGTGCCCCCGGGAGGAGAATGACATCCGAGAGAGCTGTGATTCGAGTACGACGGCAATGTTTGGGAGGCGGAAGAATGTTTGTCTAGCCTAGAGTGAGGACGCTGTCCATTTCTGGAGGTAAGGGTTGCAGATCTGAAGGTTTATTGCTAGATCCAGTTGTGGGAAGGATAGATCTTGCAGATCTAGTCTTGTATGTTGCAGATCGAGTATTGTATGTTGCAGATCTGGAGGTTTAGCACTAGATCCAGCTGGAGGAGTGACAGATCTGAGGAGATATTGATAGATCTAGCCCAGATCTGAAGGAATAACACCAGATCAACCTGAAAGTGTGAAATACGAGAGATAGTTCCAGGGAATCTAGTATAGATCGAGGGTTGTCAGTCGATATTGGAGAGAAGCGGATCGGGGAAGGGAAGAACCGCGGAGTCGATTGGAGGCTTCGGATCCATCGGGGAGACGCGATTCGAGACGAGGCTATTGTGAGAGGGCTCATCGAGGCGTTTCCGACGTGCATGGCGAGGTTCACCATGCATGCGGAGAGTTGAGGGGCCTTGTGCTTCACATTTTACAACGTACTAAGCGACGGCGTTTTTCTCCGATAGAGGAGGGTTTGCGATTAGAGATCAACCGGTGCCGGCGCCAGTTCATCTCCAGACGGTAGGACACTTGTCCTTGTGCGACCATTTTCTTGTATGGGAGGGTCATCACTTGCCTAGGGCAAGGATAGGTGCACTGATTCTGATTTATTTGTACGTCTCTCTATGTACTTTCTGATTAATAAAATGGCTCAGTTTCTGGTATTACATGTGTCATGATTCAGTGATCTGGTTCAGCATTGCATTTTCTATATCTGTCTGGCATATTTCTGTTATATTACTGGTTATTCCCCTTTGGGGATATTACACAATGTTTTGAAGCTTTTTTTGGACAACTGGCAGGTGAAAAGATGAAAAAAAAATCAAAAAATCAATGTTTTGCCTCTTTTTCAGCCTTGGCGCTATGCCCTTGACCAGTTGTGGGAGAATTAGTTTTTGATAGGTAAAATCAACCCCATTTATAAAAATAAAGGTATATTTGGAAAGTAGACAAGATAGGATTTCCAAAAAGCCATCCTGAGCCCAATTTGGACACCGAGAAGGCCTCGAAAAATGCTTTGCAAAATGGCATTGCACCCTTGCCTTAGGCTCTGCGCCCTTAAAACTGGCACTGCGCCATTGACAAATCTCTAAGTTTTTCAGTTTTGACTGTAAATTTTTATTTTCACTTGGACAAATGATGATTTAACTATGTAATTGATGGAAGTTAATGTAATTATTATGTTTTTACTATTACCTATGGTAAATACATTAGATAAAAGACTCAATGAGGTGTAATGAACCAGTTTCATGAAAGTGAGGGATGAGTCACTTGGACCTCCCTACACTTCAACTATCAGTTCATGTTTTTGTGGATCTCTTCCTCAACTCAGGAATTCGACCCCTGAGGTGGAGAGGAGTTTGTTTGAGGCTTATATCATGTATTTTTTCAGTCATTTCATAGGTTGGAATCAGTTGGATGTTGGCATATTGATCAGAGACTCTATTGTAATAATTTTGGTAGGAGATTAATAAAAGTGTTGCAACTATTTCTTTGGGATACATGTGGTATGGTTGTCTAGCATTATTTCTTCTATTGTTTCATTTGTATGAATGTATTGTTGGTCCATTTTCCATTTCACTTCTATTGTATGATCACTTTCAAGTTGAGAAAAAAAATTCATCTCACATGCTTTGTTTTGGGAAAGTTTTCATAGTTTGTTAATCTTTCTTTCAGTTTAGGAAGATTTCATCTTTTACGCTCTTCCTAGCTCCTCACTTGTCTGAATCATTCCATCCCAAAAAACCTAATTTGCTAGCCTTCCTACCTACATTACCCCAATGAATGGACTGTAACCCTAAACCTATTTTCCCTGACCTAGCCTATTTGACCTAATATCCTCATCCAACAACCCAATCAAATCAAATTAAAACCCTTGAACTCATACCTAGCCTAAAACCCTAATTTATCCAGCCCTTTTGGCTGTGACCTTGTGGAGAGAGCCCTCTACAGTTTGGTATGGCTAGATACCAAGCCAAAATATTGTTTTGTGGTTACCTCTATTGGGATTTATTTTTCAGCCTTAGAGATATGGCGGAGTGATAACATACTAGCACCGTTGCCGGGGAATGAAAGATTTATTTTCCCTAGGTGTACGACAAGAAATTTTAGAATTTAATCCTTTGGATGATAGGGTTAAGTTTTAGAAAGGCTGATTCGATAATTCTAGTGCTAATATTGTAGAGCTAGCTTCCATAAGATATACCAGAGAAAATCCCGATCCTGATCCAATTGATCTATTAGATGAACCAAAGAAGATCTTTCAAAGGCATAGATATCAAACTACAAACATTCAGTTAGGACCAGTTCCATTGATAAGATCGGTTTCTCTACATGCTAAGCTACTTTCTCTTGAAGATACACTGTATGATTTGAAATTTGAATTGTCATTGTTTAAATCCATGTCTGAAACATCTTTATCTGAAATAATATTCGATCCTTTAAGATTATCTAAGGTCAATTCATTGTCTGAATTAGACCTTAGTCCTCTGAAAGATTGGTTTTTCGATGAAATTAAACCTGAATCAGACCTTGACATCAAATATTGGATCCAATTCTACCATCAAGAGGAAATTTATGTCTCAAATCAACCTCAAACTCAGTCAATTGTAGTTTTTTCATTTGCGCCTTCGACCTCATCATTCATTCCGACTACTTCAATACCTACAACTTCTGTTACTTTACCTATTCAGCCAATCCCTCCTGTTGTCAATCCATTACTTCATTCAACAGGGGTCATGGCAAGATTTTTCCCACTCATCTTACCAGCCCAATTAAATGACTTACCTCAGGGTTATGTCCAAATACTCCCCTTGTTTGATGAAAACTCTACCACATCTGCAAGAGAAGATATTGTTAAGGTCACTGACTTCATAGATGTGGAGGAAGTCAATGGTGACAATGCAAAAATGAGGAATATAGCCCATAGATTCTCTGGAGATGTCAAAGTTTGGTTTAGGTCTCTCACTACTAATTCCATTGCCACACCAGATCAACTCACTAATTTTTTTATAGCCCGATGGGAGGTAAAGAAAAATCACTTGCAGTTTCTTGCTGAGTATGAGAACATTAAAAGAAATCTTAATGAATCAGTCCAAGATTTCAATACTTGCTTTAATATTATTTACAATGAAATTCCTGTTGAGATCAAGCCTCCTCCAGGCTTAGCTCTCATACGTTATCCAGATTCATTTGATCCTGACATGGCTTACCAATTAAGAGAAGAAATCCAGCTACACTAGAAGATATACAAAAGAACACGATTAACGTTGAAGAAAATCTGTTGATGAAGAGACATAGAGCTAGGAATGAGAGGAGAGTTACTATTAAAGATGAACCATCGACTTCATCTTCTGATGCTAAGATGGATACATTGATAAGAACTATTGAACAGATGGTTGATAGGATTTCCATCACGGAGAGATAGCCCGAGGTCAGAAATCCTAACTATAGAGGTTAGCAACAACCTCATTTAAGGATTAAGTAGAGAGAACATTGGCCTCTTGAACAACCACCACAACAACAACAGCAAATCAAGACACCCTTGCAGCAGAACTATGCTCAAGGAGAAGAATAAGATGAAGATAAAATTTTTCAGGAAAATCTCCTTCTCAAAGCTGATGATCTGCCTATGTTTTTGACTAAATATGAGGAGTATTTTGAAATGAAAGATCAACCTAAATATGAAGATTTTATCCTTGATAATGATCATGAAATAGATAATGAATCAGATGATTACCAACGGGGGTACTTCAATGCACTTAGTTCACAAAATAGGCAGATGTCATTGAGGAGCAGAGATGTGCCAGTTAATGTCATTCAAAAGAGAGCATCTCAACAGAAAGACACTCAAACAAGGCAGAATCCTCCGAGAAATCAGATTAATGGAAGAGATCTTGTGACCACAAATCATAATAAAGAAAATCAACCATCCATGAGTTCAAAAAATAAGGAAAAGGATAATTAGAAGAAATAAGTTTCATCAAAAGACCATGCCGGACAACGAGACATCATCATTAAAGAAGTAGAGAAAACTACTCCTTTTAGTTTAGATATAGAAATTTCAAAGTTAAAAGTGTCTATTCCTTTAGCCGAGCTTGTTAAAAATAACTAGTACAAGTCCCATGTTGCCAAGATGCTTAAAGTAGATCCTTTGTCTGACATGGTAAATGTCGAAGATGATCAGCCTAAACTCATTTTTGGTCCTACTATTGACGGTCAATTATAAGATAGTGAGTTTCCTCCTTTTTACTTGAGTCTAAGAATTCACGAGTGCATTTTACATAATTCCATGTTATACTTTAGAGTCTCCCACAATCTAATGCCAAAAGCCATAATGGAAAAGTTGGGCCTTGAAATCACTCATCCCTACCATGACTTATACTCCTTTGATTCAGGTATAGTCCGTTGTATTTGCCTGATTAAAGAATTGGTAGTCTCCCTAGAGAAGCGACAAAGAATGTTGTAATGGATGTGGTGGTAGCTGATATACCACCACACTTTGGAATTCTATTGTTAAGATTCCCGGGGGAAAAATTATGAGGCACATTGCATTTAGACTTTTCTTATGCACCTATTCCTATTTTCGGGAAATTGAGAAAATTGTGCCATGAAACTAAGATGAAATATATGATCACAAGAAAAGAAAAGCCCAACAATCACCTGATAAACATTGCACATATAGATTTAGAGTCATTCATTTTGTTTATTGATCGCGTCTTAAATGATGTAGATAGCCAGTTAGTAGATGTAGAAGATGTTCCAGAGATCCTTAATTGTATTAGAGAAGTTATATCAAAATAAAAGATGAATCTGCCAAGCTTATCAAAACAACCATTAGAGGAAGCATTGAAAATTCTAGAACAACAATTAGAGGAAGTAGTGAAAGATCCAAAACAACCATTAGATAAAGTGGAAGAAAGTCCAGAAAATTGAGCCAAAATGGAAATCAGAGTTTCAACATTTGGAGGATGAGAATGGTCTATGGTCCATGGACTTTGATGGTGCCCTGGGGAAAGATGGGGCAGACATTGGAATCTGGGTTCACAACCCTTTTCATCAACAGAATAAGGTCCCTACAAATGTAAGGTTGTGCTCTTATAAATTAGATTTTGATTTCACTAACAATGAAGCTGAGTATGAAGCACTGATTACTAGCTTAAAGATCTTGAAGAAACTAGGTGCAAGAAGGATTGCAGTATATGGTGATTCAGAACTTGTGATCAAGCAAGTTAAAGGTGAATATCAAGCTAACCATCCTTGAATGAGACAATATAGGAATGTTGTACTTGATATTTTGAAAATGTTTCAGGAGTGTATACTTACAGTGGTGCCAAGGAATCAAAATCTCATGGCAGATGCATTAGCTAAAGCGGCAAGCAATTTAAAAATTCCCATATTTTCAAATAGAAAAATTGAGATTCATGTGAAGCACTGACCCACTGTTCCTGATAACTTGCGATATTGGAAATTTTTCTAGGATGATAAGAAGATAAACAAATTTCTCCAAGGTGAAGAAGAATTTGAGAATTGTTCTATAGATCAAATTTATGATAAAGATGACTAGGATATAGAAGCAACTCATATGGATATACTATAGCTAAAAGACAACAATATTCCAAAAGGTCTCATACCTTTGGAATAATTGTTTGACCAAGCTGACGTAACAAGGAAGCCTACATTGATGCCTACGGAAAATGGTGTTGAAGATGTAAATATTGGGACAACCGACAAACAAAATATGGTGAAACTATCCAAGTCCTTATCTCCCAAGGTAAAATCTGAATATGTTAAATTACTTTCTGAATTTTCTGATGTTTTCGCATGGGAATATGCAGATTTAAAGGTGTATGTAAAAACATCATTCAACACACTATTCGATCAAGTCCAATCGAAAGCCCTTTGAAAAAAGTTAAGAGGGATAAATCCCAGATTTCTTCCATCAATTGAAAAAGAGATAAATAGACTTTTCAAGTCCGGTATCATTGTCCCGATCATATTCTCTGATTGGATTTCAAATTTGGTCCCAATGAGAAAGAAGACTGGAGAAATCCGACTCTACATAGATTTTAGAAACTTGAACAAAGTGTCCTTCAAGGACAACTATCCACTTCCAAATATGGACCATATACTTCAAAGAGTTTTCGGTTCTTCTCGAATGTCACTAATGGATGGTTATTTAGGCTACAACCAAATTTTGGTGCACAAAGATGATTAGGACAAGACAACATTTACTACACCTTGGGGTACCTTCAAATAAGCCAAAATGCCATCTGGTTTGAAAAATGTAGGGGCCACATTCCAACGGGCCATCGAAATATCATTTGCCAATGAAAAATATGTTTTCTTGGTTGATTACTTAGATGATTTTACCGTGTTTTCAAATTATGATGAAGAACATTTGCACCATTTGAGAATTTTTTTTGAAAGATGTAGGAAGTTTTGAATTCTCTCAACCTGAAGAAAATCCTTTTTGCCATGGAGGAGGGCAAACTCCTTGGTCACATCATCTCCAAGGATGGGATCCGGATTGACCCCTCCCATGTTCAAGCAATTTAGCAGATTGAATTCCCTTGCAGCAAAAAGGAAGTATAAGCATTCAATGGTAAGATGAATTTATTATGTAGATTCATTCCTAATTTAGCGGAGCATCTTAGAGAATTGAAAAAGATGTTGAAGAAAGATAGTGATGTGAAGTGGTCCGAAGATGCCCATAAATATTTCCATTCAGTTAAGTTTTCCTTGACTACTGCCCTGGTTTTGATAAGTCCTGATTATACTAGTGATTTCAAAATATGGTCTTTTGCTTCTGAGCACACTATGGCAGCAGTCTTGATATAGAAAAGGGATAAAATAGAGCTACCAATTGCATTTTTCAGTCGTAATATTAGAGATGCAACCCTTCTCTAAAACATCATAGAGAAACAGGCTCTGGCTTTGGTTAAAGTGCTAAAAGATTTCAGATTTTATATATTGCATTCACACACTCTTGCTTATGTACCTAATGTAGCCGTGAAAGAATTTCTCATGCAGATAGACCCAAAAGGTAGGAGAGGAAGATGGATATCAACTTTACTGGAGTATGACCTTGAGATCAATCGCACCAATCTGATCAAAGGTCAGGGCTTAGCCAAGCTCATGGCTGAGTTAAATCTTCATGCCCTCGACATCAACTTGATTTCAAGTTTGTCTGAAAATGAAGAAGAAGTGAACCTCATTCAGGTATCCGAAGTCTTTTTGTCATCTCCACGATATTATTATGTTTTTTATGTTTTGCAACACCTAAACCCTCCTGTAGGCATGACTAAGAGTCAAGGTAGATCTTTGAAACTCAAAGCTTCAAATTATTGCATACTGGATAATGCACTTTACTAGAAGGATCCCGGAGGTGTGTTGCTGAACTATTTGGTCGAAGAAGAATATAAGGAAGTGATGAATAACTTCCACAAAGGAGATTGTGGGGGCCACCTATATTGGAAGACCACGACCAATAAAATATGGAGAGTGAGATTTTATTGGCCGACACTTTTTGCAGATGTTTACAAAGAAGTAATGAGCTGCCATGAATGTCAAGTTTTTCAGGGTAAGAGAAAGCTTCTCCCATTACCTCTTCAACCTATTTCAGTCCATGCACCATTTCAATAGTGCGACCTAGATTTCATAGGCGAGATTCACCCAACATCATCCGCACAACACAAGTGGATATTGACAGCCACAAAATACTTTAAAAAGTGGATCGAAGCAATCTTGACCAGGCAAGCAACCGATTCTGTCATCATTCAATTTTTAGAAACTAATATTTTGTCCCGTTTTGGTTGTCCTACTAAGATTATTACAGATAACGCGGAAATATTCAAGTCTAAGAAGATGAATGAGTTTTGGGATAGATATAACATTAAGTTGTGACACTCTACAACCTACTACTCACAAGGTAATGGATTGGTAGAGTCCTCTAATAAATCCTTGATCAGTATCATTAAGCAAATGTTTGAGGCGAATAAAAAGAATTGGCATAAGAAGTTGATTAATGCATTGTGGGCAGATCGGGTGAGTAATAAGAAGTTCATTGGTATGTCTCCTTTTCAAGTTGTGTATGGTGTCGATACTATGTTTCCTTCATAATTAGCAGTCTCGATAATGAAATTGCTACAAGAATCCAAGACTGAGGAAAATGGCATACAATGTCATATTAATCAAATGATACACATTCAACAGACAAGGGATGAAGTATTTCAAAATACTTCAAAACTTCATGACAAGATAAAGAATATCTATGATCAGAAAACTAAGGAAGACAACTTCAAGATAGGAGATGTAGTACTCCGTTGGGATGTCAGAAATGAAGAGAAGGGTAAGCATGGTAAATTTGAGAATTTATGGAAAGGGCCATATCATATTTCAGCTTTTCGAGGACATAATGCTTATTTTCTTGAAGAGATGAATGGACAGGAGTGTTTAGTAGGACTAGTTAATGGTAGGCTCCTAAAACATTATCTTTTCTGAAAAAAATTTCTTGATCATTTTCCATTTCATTTTAAATATCAGTTACATTTTCTGCAAGTCTGAAGTAGAGAATTACTAGAGTTCGGAGCCCGAAGTGAAGGCCATGGAGATTCATTGATTTCCAGCCAATTTTAAAAATTTCAGTTTTCTGCCAAGTAAGTTAGTATTGAGTCAATTTCAGTTATTTGAGTTTGTATTGAGTTATTCTGTTTCTCCCAGTTATTAGTTTTCAGTCAAGTTTTTCAGTTTGAGTTTTGACCGTATTGGCCCAATGTAAGAGGCACTGATCTGTAAAATCCATAGTTTGATGTTTATTGACACCTCTTTCAGAGCTATCATCCCCAATAAGGCCAATGTTAGTGTTAGTATTTTCATACTGCCATCAATGATAAAAAATAATCTTTTCATATCATTTTTGGAGTCCCACTCAGGAATTTTAATCATTCCATTATGTCATGCAAAAAATTTACTCACTGATGGTAGTATTAGTCTAAAAATGTCACTCCTTTTCAAAAAATCATACTTTCTGGCCCACCTTCATGCCTTTCTAAGCATACTTCTGTAATAAAAGTTCATTTCATCATGTCAATATGTTAGTCAAGTCACCATGAAGTCTGGTCATTCAAATTCTTCATTAGGTCTCTAGGTTTTCATTTTTTCAAGGTCCAAATAAAACATCATTTCATTGCATAAGGTCAGCAAAAGTATGAGAGTGATCCAAATAATATCCTTTTACCATCTAAAGAGGATTTGCAAGAATGTAAAGATAGTTTTCAAAGTTGTAATTCTACTTTCAAGTGTGAGTTTCATTCTAAAACGTAATTTTATTTCAAAAACAGAGATGTAATTTTATTTTTCATTTATATAATTTTATGTTCATTAGATGTAATAAGTACCTACTCCCAAGCTTCCAACTCAGTTCCACATGCCAAACAAGCACATGTCAATGTGAAAGAGTTCTCAATTCATCCACTGATCAAATGCTAAAGAAAAAAGTTCAGAAGTGTAAGGGTATTATACAAAGTTTAAAAGTGAAATTTGAAACATTAGCAAAGTGCATTTCAAAGGATTAAAATCAAACTCACTCAAGTATATAAACCCTGATGACATAAAAAAAAACTCCATTTTATCTTGCCAACATCAAGCAACCTTAGAAAAGCATGAAAATTTAAGGAGGTGTTATTGCCTAAATCTACCTCAGGCTGAAGGAAGGCAGAGTTCAGGGTAACATCAAACCACGCTTAATCTGGTAGCAAGCCCTACCAGATTAGGAGAGGGTTCTCTCCGGGTCAATCTCAGCAAAGATAATCAATAAGGCTTGAGATGAATTTGAAATAAAGGCTGATTTTAGGCTAGGTATATAAGTAAAAGAGTTTGATTTTGATTTTGGGGGTTTTTTGTTGGAATCAAAGGGAAAGGCAGATTTGGGTCTGGGGATGAGGCCTAGTTTTTGCAGAGTTCTGAATGGGGCAAGGAAGGAAATTGTTTTGATGCTTTGAATTGAATGAAATGGATAGATAAGACCAGTGAGGAGTTGAAGAGGGCAAGAGGTTTCAAGAATCCTCTTCAGACAGTTGAAAACATGGAAATGATGCACATGAAACATCAGTGAACTTAAAATCATAGAGAGAAATACACCATCAAAACACAGAGCCACATGGATCCCAAAGAGTGTTGCAAACCCTGGTCTATTCCTTTGCCAAAATGCAGAGATGAAATGTACAATGAAGTGCCGAGCAATCCCAAGTGTCCAACCCTGAAAATGACTGAGAAAATACAAGATATAGACAAGCCCAACTCATTCCCATGCCTCTAGGGGTTGAGCTCACTAGTTTAGGAGTTTTTTCAACAAGATCTAAACTAAGAACTGGAAAATAGGCAGTGGAACAGCTTGCCTCTATAAGATAGGAAACTGATCCATTCAATTAGAATTCACTTTTTGGTGAATGAATCTACGAGTAAAAATGAGCCAAAATTACATAAAAGTCATGAAATTACATCAAGTTACATCAAGGGTTGTACATATGAAGATAAAAAAGTCAAACTGGCCAAAAATAGGCGAAAATCTGAACTGCTGAGTGAAAATTAGGCCAAAATTCCCAATGCGCCGCGCCTGAAATCTCTATGCGTCGTGCCACTTTGAGGCTGATTTTGAGGGCCTTCCCGAAGTCCAAATTGAGTGCAGAATAGCTCGTTGGAAAGCTCTGCCTGTCTGATTTCCAACCCAAGTGTAATTTATGAATTTGGTTTCCATTTACCCTTCCAATCAAATCTCCCAACACTGCTTCCTGTGTGTCCAAAAAGTGGCAGAAAGGCCATTTTAAAGGTGTTTTTGACCCTTCAAGCAACCCAAAACTTGTCAAAATCCTTAGGTAATGGGTAGGAATCCATAAATTGTGATGAGAAATCTAGAAATTCAAATTTTTCCTAAAGAGGAGCTGCCAATTATAAGCGCGTGCCAAGTGGCGCGACGCGTCAGGCAGGAAAATCTGTTTTAAGGCCAAAAATTTCAAAATTGACAACAATTTTCCTAAATTTCTTGAAATTTGGGCTGAATGTCCACCATCAAGCACTATGCTGGGCCAAAGAAGCTTCAGCCAAAATTTGGAGTCTATCATGCCTTTTGCGATGCTTTAGTGCCCTCTTTAGTTTTGCCTTCAGGATCTTGATTCTCGCCTTGCAAACATGATTTCGCGCCCAATAATGGTTCTTCATGTGCCTCAACATATTATTTTCCTTGTTTGCCTTATCCAAAAACTTCTCAAGATGAATATTGACCCTCTCAAGCCAAGTCTCTCGATCAGCCTCAATCTCTCGCTCAATGGTTGTCATCTCGGTCTGGCTTCTTTGGGCAGCTCGCTGGTTCTCATGGATGTTTTGCAACTCCATGATTGTTTGTTGATCTTCCAATTGTTTGTTTCGCTGCTTCAGGTAATTTATGATCCATTGGGCTCTTTTCAACTTGACGGTCAATGTGTCTATCTCCACCTTCTGCTCCTGAATAGTCTCTCTCAACTTTGAGCTTGGAGAGCTCAAATCCTCATCAATGAGTATGAAACCTGTGTCTTGGCATCCTGAAGGGCCCTCATCCTGCATAGGCCTCTTTCCTCTATCCTATACCTGTACCAGTGTTGCTAATGATGGAAGCGAGACCCCTTCCACCCCAGGTGGAGATAATACTCGCCGGGCTGCTGCAAATAATCCTCTAGTGCCTCTCTGATAAGTGAGATATGTCGGCACAGTAGTCTCTGTCTCCTGACCTCCATGCTGATATGAAGGTTCGCCTGCATCATGAACAACCTCCGAAGGAACCTGAGGAGCTGTGAAGAAATCATTGGAAATGAAATCTTCCCATGAAATACCCTGTAAGCCAAGCTGATGCACAACCACTATCTTGATGAGTGCATAGTGATAAATACTGTTGTACTGTTGCTCGGGAGTTTTCTTCTGCACGAGAGTGGTCATTCTCTCGATATTCCGGCACATGAAATAAGGGATGTTCATCATCCTCACCCTGGTGAAATGCATCAATAACCTGATATGGTAGGCATAGAGGCATGAAAATTGGCCCTCACAACTGAAGTATTTGATAATGAATTTCATCAGAGGCGCATAGGAATCCTTTAGGAACCAGAATGGGAACACTCTGCTGAGTTGTCTCACAAAGCTAGGCCTGATATATGGTTCATAATGCACTCTGTCCACCTGCTGTCTTTTGTTCCACTGTTCACCCACATTCGGTATTCCGGTTGCTTGAGAGATAGTTTCCGATGTCAAAGTGAAAGTTACACCGGCAAGGGTGACCTAACCATCATGTAAATGCAATACAAATAAACGAGCCAACTCCTGATGATAATTAATCCTAGCAATCATTTAACAAAACTGATAGCATGTCTGCTCTCGAAAACATGCCATGGCAAGTGGGCAAGCCTGCAATTCAGCCAATGAGGTGGCCTCTTATCTCACATGTCTACCACTTTTATGAGGCCTTCTAGGTGCATGTAACTCAGTGGTGGAATCACTGTCTCGGTCATATGATGTATCAGTGTCTGTCTCCATGATGTCCAAGGTCAATGCAAGGTGTATGTTGGCTTGTATGAGATGAAAATGAGAATTTAGGTACTTTTGTTTTAGTGCCAAATTTATGGTAGTGTGGGAGGGACTGTGGGGAAATAAGGCAGTGGGGACAATGGACTTTAACCAAGTGGAATTTTCCTTTTGAAAACTTGTGATTTGATAAATTTAGGGACAAGGGACAACCACTTGATTTTTTGGGTTAACTTGGGATTTGGGGAAATTTTGCAAATGGGATAGGGATAATGGGAATGAGATGGGTATGAGTGGCTTTAGGGACATAGGGAGATAGGGGATGAACTGTAGTAATGAGATAACACTGAGGGGGAAGATAACAGAATTGAGTATTTGGCACAATTTTTTTTTTTTTAAAACACCAACTTCAAAACCCTAAGGGAGCAACTCTCAACAAGATGATAGGGTTTGAGTTTTGCATTTAAAATCTCATAATCCATTTTCAAACATTGGTAAATGGAAATTAGAAGGTCACATGAACTTACTTGGAGCAAGATTGACCGAATCGATTTGGAGTTTTTTGAAGCAATGGGAAAAAATTGTGTTTCGGCCCTGTGCGCCGCGTAGTCAACCCAGTGCGTTGCGCCCCTCCAATGCACTGCGCCGGTTCAAATTTACACACAGTCAAATTTCCCGATGCGTCGCGCACCACTGATGCATTGCGACACCTACCCAGTGCGTTGCGCTCAGCAAATTACACGTAGTTTTCCCTTCAAACACTTGCTTTTCTCCTCCATGATTTGTCTTGGCTCAATGCTATCTCTTGGCATGCAAATGGATTGTTGGATCATGAAAATATCTTATATGCCCAAAATTTTAATTTTTGCTTTTTGAAAACCCACTTTGTAATGTTTGAACACTTTGGCACTTTTTCAAAAGAACTCTGTTTTGCTTGGTTTTGATTTTTGGACTGAATGATGAGTTTCTTGTCTATTTTGCAGGGATGGATGGCATGGAGTTTTGACAAAGGCGACCAGGGCTGCGAATGAAGCATTATTACAATTGAAGAATTTGAAAATTGCATTTCATTTGTTACAAAAGGATAAAATATATTATCAAGCATTACGATGATGAAATTTTTGCAGTGAAACCTTATTTGAAGCTTCCTCATGTGCTTGCTAGCCATTATTAGACATTTTGAGACCTGATTAATAAAACCCTAGAACTAATGAGACTAAAAACCCTTAAATGACTGTTTGCCTACAAGGAGACCAGAAATGACTGTAAATGATTTTGATGAACAGAACTAGGCCAACAGGTACAAGACATGAGGGATATGAGTGACAAGACCTTACCGTCAGATGATCCATGCTTCTAATGGAATGCAACTGACTGAACTGAGTGAGACACCTAAAATGAAATGCAACAAGAGAAATTTGATCTCTGACAGAGGGATGAAGATACTGACTCTAACATTGGCTCCAATGGGGATGGTAGCTCCTTGGAGGTGCCAAGAACTACAGATTTCTGGGAGAGTAGGCAGTGCCTTTGTCCATTGGGCTATGGAGTCCATAAATTCAATAAATCAACACAAGACTCTTGACTCATTTTATTGACTGAAAATTGACTCAAACTGACTCAATTTTGAAACCAAAATGACTGAAGGACGTGACTTGACAAACTCAAACCAAAGCTGAAATCAATCTTCAGAGTTATAGCCTCCACCTCGGGCCCCAAACTGAAGAAAAGATCATAGCACACACTTGCAATGAAACTGAAATAAAATGGTATGTACAGTGAGAATGTAAAACAGTAGAAAACATTTCAGAAATGATACCGCTTGAGCAGCTGACCATTGACCGGCCCTCCTGGACAATCTTCCCCGTTCATCTCTTTCAAAAGCAAAGCATTCTGACCCCGATATGCAGCAATTTTAAAGGGTCCTTTCCAGAGATTTTTGAACTTACCATGTTTACCTTTTTCCTCGTTTCTTGCATCCCATTTCAGCACCACTTCTTCCAATTGAAATTTGTCCACTTTTGCTTTTCTGTAATTCTCTCTTGCAGCTTGAACGTGTTTTGGAAAAATTCTTCTCTAGTCTGCTGCAAATGGATCATTTGATTTATTCTCCTTTGCATATGATCGTCTTCACTGCCAGCTTCCTGTTGGAAATGTTGTCATTGATGGCAAAGGAGGTAACAGATGCAGAGACAGGAACAGTTCCAAGGAGATGGCAAAGAACAGAGGCAGCAGAGAAGAAGCAGAGGCAACAGAGAAGAAGCAGAGGCAGCAAAGAAAAAGCAGAGGAAGCAAAGGAAATGAATTGATGTAAAGAGCTATTCAAGGTGCAGAGTAGTGAAGAAGTTTTGCATTACATGAGATTCTGTAATTGGGGGTCTAAATGGGTTTATGATGCTGTAGTGTGCAATTTTGAGGTATGGTGTGTAAATAAACTCTGTGGCGAGGTTTTTGTGTCGAATAAATAAAATATGTGGCGAGGGTTATGTGTGGATAGACCGTTGAACCCGCAGTGGAACACAAATTGACTATGTGGAATGTATGAGCCGTGATTCTGTGTGGGATTGGAATAAATTGATGCCTACGGAAAGTCATTAGTTATGTGTAGCCATACCTGTAGTTACCAGCAAGATAAATTACGGTGGAAGATTGTGATGAAAGGTGTCAACTCTGTGTAATGGCTCAATCTCTGAACTCTGGTAGCCAATGATGTCGTGGTATTGATTATCCCACGAGTTTCGGGGTTAACAGTTTGATAGAACCTCTGTACATTAAATAGGCAGCGGAACCCGGAGCATTGGAGCGGAATCGAATATGAAAATACATTGAAATATGAGCGATTTTTTTTAATAAAGGCGGAAGGAACCATAGTCATATATATAACTGAAATATGATGAAAAGTTATATGTATATGAAATCATGGAGGACCGGAACCTGGAGTAAAGCAACGGAACCACGAGTAGGAACGGGGAACAGTGATGGCGGTTTCTGGTATTTTTCGCACCACTTTTATATGGAAGGTGGTATCTGTGGAATCGGAGCGATTCCATTAGGATTTGGCCGCGTGTCCCAAGCGGTTTTGATTAAAATGAAATTTCGCGCATTAACGATCGGCGGAAGACGCCCAGCGAAATGAATAAGATCCGTTGATCTGGGCAAAGGCTATCCAACGGTGGGCGATCACAGGACTTGCATGAGGTTTAATAAAGGTGCGTGGACGATAATTCATGTATGTTGTGTGCATTCGATTGGCGGTTGATGGCATTGTGGGCCCGGCGGAAATATACGTAATGAAGTTGGGTTATTAATTTAGTATAAGGCCCAACGGAGTATAAAAGAACTTATGTATAATGACGGAGACATATTAACCTGTGTAATGGATTAAATACAATATAGTTTAAATATTTATCACCGACGGTTATATGATAAGGTTGATCGTATATATGTATATGTTTGACGCCGAGTTATTTGCATTGATATATATTAAGGTTGCGAGTAATTAAAGAACGCAGTGATATATGTATGTCTTGGAGAGCACATTATTAGAGGAGGCATTAAAATAAACCCTTAGATTTATTGATTATTATCTGAGTACCAACCGAGAAAATAGCCAGCCTTACTTAATTGAAATTGCCAGCGTAGAATAAGTGCAGAGAGAGAGATTGCCCAGGTTGGAATATGATTGAGCATGAAAACTTAAATGCAATTATGGAAAAGGAAAAAGAAGAGGAGAGCATGCGAAGATAAACTGAGATTATAGGTTTGACAGGTATACATTCACAGGTGCACACAATTACAGTGAACCAAGGTATGCAAAACAGGTTCTTAACAGCAGCAACAAAAGACAAATCCAGTAAAGCCAAAATTCGGAAAAGGAGCTGAGTGAAATTGAAATATGTAATTAAAATGTGAAAGTAAATGTTGTAATTAATTTTTATTGTTTGTGATGCAAAGGCAAGTATCCTAAAGAAAAGACAAAAAATTCCACTGTAGCATGAAATATTGTACATATTATTATGATTTTAAATTGAGTTGGACAAAGAAATGAGGAAGCAGAAGACCAAGAGGTATGACCATTCATTTCGAATTCCTAGAGGAATACAAACAATCTTGTGAGAATTCCTATATAAGATCAATTTGATAAGCTCAAAAAGAGCGAGAGAGCGAGAGAGAGAGAGAGCAGATATAGAGAATGCAGAATATAGAAGAATAAAGCATAGAAGATTAAGAGAAGAAGAGCAGATACAAAACAGAGTTGATATCTGGAGTAAATCAACAAACATTCAGCTTAATAGCTGTCAGTTGTAGCTGACAAAGGTTGAAGCCTCCTATAGGTTGGTGCCTACAGAAAATTGAAGGGAGTTGGTGCTTCCTTGCAAGTTGTAGCTTGCAGAATTGAGGTTGGAGCCTCCTGTAGGTTGGTGCCTGCAAAAAAACAGTGGTGAGAGGGAGTAGGAGCTTGCCTTTGCATCACAACAATAATAAGATGTGGTTTTCTCCCGTTATGGGTTTCCACTTATATCTGGTGTCTTTGTGCATGATAGTTATGTTTAAATCTGATATGTATCATCTGCTTAATACCTGCAACTCTCATATTAAGTCTACTGCTATATTAAACTAATACTTGCTGCTTGCATTCTAAGATTACTTGCACATTAAATTGGATATGAAATGAAGGTGTAAATAGCTTAATGAAAAGTTTTAAAAGATCAGGAATGCATTAAACTGATTCACCCCCCCCCTCTCAGTTTAATTAAAGGTTCAACACTTCCTGCAGAAGTTTGACCACTGGAACTGCGAGAGAGGTAGGAAATACCGTGTCAACTCCATATACTAGCTCAAAGGGGGACATACCAATGGATTTTTTCTGACTTACTCGGTCTGCACAAAGTGCATTGACCAACTTCTTATGCCAACTTTTCTTGTTAATTTCCAACAGATTTTTGATAATGTTGACCAAAGATTTGTTGGAAGACTCAACCAGTCCGTTGCCTTGTGGATGATAAGCGGTTGAGTGTCCCAAAGTGATGTGATACTTGTTACAAAACTCAACCATTATTTTTTATTTGAAAGCTGCTGCATTATCAGTAATTAACTTATTCGGGCAACCAAAGCGAGACAAAATATTATTCTCAAGAAACGAAATTATTACCACATCTGTGGCTTGCGTGGTGGGAATTGCTTCAATCCATTTCGTGAAATAATCTGTTGCTATGAGGATCCACTTATTTTGACTTGAAGAAGCGGGATGGATTTCGCTAATGAAATCCAAACCCCACTGCTGAAAAGGAGCACTTATTTCAATAGGCTTAGGCGGCAAAGGCTGCAATTTCTTCCTCCCTTCAAAAATCTGACATTCATGACAACCTTTAACAGTCTTATACACATCAGCAAAAATATTCGACCAATAATATCCCGCTCTCAAAATTTTGTTGGCCGTTGTTTTCCAGAAAAGGTGACCTCCGCAATCTCCCTTATGAAAATCTTCCATAACCTACTTTGCTTCTTCTTCCACCAAACAATTCAGCAAAACACCACCGGGATCTTTCCAATAGAGTGCATTGTTCAAAATACAAAACTTAGCAGCCTTCAATTTCAGAGTTATACTTTTGTTTTTAGCCATGCCTAGTGGTGGTGACAAATTTTGGAGCACATATACAATATCTGAATACCAAGGAGAATGATTTTTTGATACCTGAATTAGCGAACTTTCTTCGTTTTCCTCGGACATAGCAGCAATGAGATTGATGTCCAAGGCATGTAAATTTGATTCAGCCATTAGCTTAGCCAGCCCTTGTCCTTTGATAAGCTTTGTAGGCTTTATCTCCACATTATACTCCAACAAGGCCGCAATCCATTTGCCTCGTCTCCCCTCCGGATCTATTTGCACTAAACCATCCTTAACAGCAGCATTAGGAACATAAGAAAAAATATGAGAATGCAGAATATATACTCAAAAATATTTCAACGCTTTCACTAAAGTAAGAGCTTGCTTTTCAATAATGTTATACTTTAAGGCTGTATCTATTATGGTTTGGCTGAAAAAAACAATTGGTTTTTCATGTTGATCTCTTTTCTGCATCAATACTGCTGCCATAGTATGCTCCGAAGCAAATGAAAACAAAATAAAATCGTGAGTATAATCCGGGCTGATCAAAACCGGAGCTGAAGAAAGGGCCAACTTCACTAAATTGAAAGACTTTACAGCCTCCTCAGTCCACTTCACTACGCTATCTTTCTTAAGCATGTTTGTAATCTCCCTTAAATGTTATGCAAGATTAGGCACAAAGCGACGCAAGAAATTCATCTTACCATTAAATGATTGGATCTCCTTTTTGTTTCGGGGAAGATCAATTTGCTGAATAGCTTCTACTCGAGCTGGGTCAATACAGATGCCATCTTTTGAGATAATATGACCAAGAAGTTTTCCTTCATCCATGGCAAACAAACTCTTCTTCGGATTGAGTGACATGCCATACTTTCTACACCGCTGAAAAACAATCTTCAAATGGTAAAGGTGCTCTTCATCTGAATTAGAAAAGACTGTCAAATCATCAAGATATACAACTAGAAAAACATCCTTCTCATTCGCAAATGCCATATCCATTTCTCGCTGAAAGGTCGCACCAGCATTCTTCAAACCGAAAGGCATTTTAGCATAATAGAAAGTTCCCCACGGAGTGGTGAACGCTGTTTTGTCTCTATCATACTCATGGACCAGAATTTGGTCATAACCGGAATAACCATCGAGTAGTGAAATACGAGATGCTCCAACTACTCGCTGAAGTATGTGATCCATTTTGGGCAATGGATAATTATCTTTCAAAGAAACCTTATTCAGATTCCTAAAATCAATGCACAAACGAATCTCACCTGTCTTCTTGCGTACGGGCACCAAATTAGAAATCCAATCTGAAAATCTTATAGGAACAATGATACCAGCCTTGTACAATCGATTCACTTCCTTCTCAATTGAGGGCAGCAACTTTGGATTTATTCTTCTCAGACTTCTGCTTGAAGGGCTTTTGATTTGGCTTGATTGGAATGGTGTGCTGAATTATGTTTGTATCGTATGTCTTCAAATCTGAATAGTCCCAAGCAAATACATTAGCAAAAGATGACAACAAACTGATATATTTTGCTTTTACCTGTGGTGGCAATGCTTTGGACAATTTCACCATCTTTGGATTTTTAGCTGATCCAATGTTCACATCTTCAACTCCCTTTTTGGTTGGCCACAAGGTTGGTTTTCGAGCTACGTCATCTTGATCGAAAAGCTCTTCTAAAGGTATTAGACCTTTAGGAATGATATTATCCTTCAGCTGCAATACTTCCATCTGATTTACTTGCACATCAGCCCCACCATCATAATACTCCACATCAATAGAAGTGTCTTTGAATTTGCCTTCATTTTGCAGAAATTCATCAATTTCTTCATCATCTTGAAACACTTGCCAATACCTTTGATTGTTCGGGACAGTTGGACGGTGCTTCACATGAATTTCAAATTTGTTACTTGAGTTCATCAGAATTTTCAAATTACTTGCTGCCTTTGCAAGTGCATCTGCAATACCATTCTGAATACGAGGGACACAAGTCAAAGTATAATCTGAAAACAATTTCAAGATATCAAGAACAACATTTCGGTAAGCCCGCATTTGAGGATGCTTAGCTTGGTATTCACCTTTCACTTGCTTGATTACCAACTCGGAGTCGCCATACACTACAATCTTCTTAGCATTTAACTTTCTAAGAATTTTCAGACCAACAATTAAAGCTTCGTATTCAGGCTCATTATTTGAACAATCAAAAGCCAATTTATAAGAACAGACCCTTACATTACTTGGTACCTTGTTTGGAGCGGAAAAAGGGCTGCGTACCCAAATGCCAATTCCAGCACCATCACTTCCTACTGCACCATCAAAATCCATGGTCCATAAACCATCTTCATCTTCTTCCAAGTGCTGAAATTATGTTTGCTCTAATATTTCTGCTTGCTGTCCATCAACTTTCTGCTGCTGTCGGAAGGCTGATTGCTCAGCGAAACTTTCAAATTTTTGTCTCTCTTTCTTTAAGACCTCTCTGAAATTCTCGGTGATTTCCGAAATGTCTTCTACTTCAACTAATTGGCTATTTACATCATTGAAACTATCTAAATAAAAAACAAATGATTCTAAATCTATATGTACATAATTGATTGGATGATTTACCGGTTTCTCCTTGCTGGTGATCATATACTTCATTTTTTGCTCCCGATATAATTTCCTCATCTGACCAAACACAGGAATAGTATCATAGGAGAAATCAAGCTGCAATGTTCCCTTTAGTTTCGATCCCCAAGATCTGGAAAGAAGCATGCCAAATCTAGGAGGAATATCTGCCACAACCACATCCATCAAAACATTTTTAGTAGGACTCTGATCCAAGCTGACCACCAAATCTTTGATAAGCCCAATGCATCTTAATCTACTAGAATCAAAAGAGTAAAGATCATGATATTTTCTAGTGATATCCAATCTCAATTTCTCCATGATATCCCTCGGCATGAGATTATGATAGGCTCTGGAATCAAACATAGCATTGTGTAACACAAAATCATGCAATCTAAGGCTGATATAAAAAGGAGGCACATCACTATCTGGAGACTCACCATCCAATGCTGGACCAAAAATCAACTCCGGTTGATCATCTTCCACATTCACCATATCAGACAATGGATCTAAATTCAAAATCTTAGACACCTGAACCTTATAGCTGCTATTCTTCATCAACTCAGTCAAAGGAATGGATATTTTTAACTTAGCAATTTCATTTTCTAAGTTAAAAACTGAAATTTTCTCTACCTCTTTAGCTTGAACATCCTTCTTTTCAGCTTTCTCCTTTGATACAATTGGCTGATTGGATCTTTCATTTGCTGATGGTGATTTTCTAGTAGTGGGATCAGCTATCTCTTTTCCCTTCTTCTGCGCCATGGGTGAATCATTCTTTGGTGCTGAAACTTCCTTTCTCTTTTGAATTGGATTAATAGGGAAATCTCTGTTACTGAGTGAATATTGTAGCTGCTGGGCTATCAAGGCATTCATGTATCCCCTCTGATACTCATCCGACTCTTCTTCAAGAGTTGTCTCATTTGCCAAGATGAAATCCTCATCCTTTTGTACAGCTGAATTTTCTGCATACTCCTCATCTTCAGTGATGTAAATTGGCATATCATCAGGTGTAAAGAAACGATTATCTTCTCCTATTACATTCTCTTCATCATCTGATTCCGGACCAACAAAATTCTGCTGTAAGGGTGTCTTCACTTGCTGTTGTACTATCGGCTCCTGTGCTCGCTGCTCTCTTTGTTTGATTCTGAATTGCGGTTGCTGCTGGCCACAGAAGTTAGGATTTATGATCTGCGGTTCAGGCTTATCAAGTGTTAATCTTTCAAACATATTTTCCATATTCCGAAGCATTTGATCTGACGTAGAAACCTCTTCCTTTATTGCTACTTTCTTTTCGGCTCTCATTCTAGCTCGATCCTGGCATTCAAATTAGCTTCAACACTGACTGCAATTTTCTGCATATCTTCTAATGTAGCCGGAATTCTTTCTCTCAATTGATAAGCCATGTCAGGATCGAATCCATCCGGAAATTTAATCAAAGCAGATCCCCTAGGTGGCTTTATATCAGCAGGAATTTCATTATAAACAATATTGAATCTAATACAATAGTCTTGGATAGACACACCAACATTTCGCTTGATATTGTCATATTCTGAAAGGATTGAAAGAGGATCTTTCTGTGCTTCCTATTGATCCAAGAATTGTCTCTGAAGATTAGCCAATGTAGAAATACTTCTAGGCGGCAAAGCTCTGAACCACTTTCTGACTTCTCCTCCAAAGGTTTGAACAAACAATCTCATTGTCACATTTTCCGCATCAGCCTCATGAAGGTCAAAGAAATCTGCCATTCTGTCCACATGTTTCTGAGTAGTGACACTTTGAGGAGTGCCATCAAACAATGGAATTTTTCTTTGATAATCTGCGGGCATGTCATCTAAGTTTTGAGGCAACAAGAGAGGTGCAAATCAGGCAACCATTGCTCTGGGTGGATTCACAACTGGTCTTGGAGATATAGGAGGAGTCGGAGCAGTTGATGTACGAGGTGTATGTGATGTATATGGAGGCGATACTACTGCAGATTGTCGATCAGAAATAGATGGTTGCATGAGAATGGTAGGAATGAAAGGAGACTCGGTATGAACTTGTGAACCAGATGTAATTGCGGATGGCCCAAGAGTTGCAGATGCAGACTCTATGAACTCAGGAATATTTGTTGCCACAATGGAATTTTGAATATTCAAAATGTAATTGTCAATGGATCTATTATCCTATTCAATTTCAGGGTACTTGATAAATTCTGGATTTATGACAGTAGAACCAATAGCACTTTCAGAATTAGTCTCAAACAACGACAACTCAAATTGTTTGTCAAACTCAAGATCTTCAAGATACTAAAAAACATCGGGGCATGAATGAGATTTAAACAGAGGAATCACAGGACTTTCTCGACGAAGGATTCTTGAAATAAGATTGGGATTTTCATACACTGGAGGTGGATCGGGATCCGGATTTGCTCTGGTATGTCTTCTGGAAGCCAGTGTGTTGAATTATTTTCAAAAATCAAAGGGACAAAACCAACTTGTTCAGCCTATCAAATTCTAAACTCATCATCCAAAAGTCTAGAATGATCTGATGTATTGGGGGCAATTTACAAGTCAAGTGTCACGTTTACAAACTAGACCGGAGATTGACTGAAGCAACGTTTATCTATTTTCGCTAATGCAAAGCAAGAGCGTTTCGAAGGCTACCTGGCATAACTTCAGGCTCCGTCTGTAGCTTATAAAACAAATAACACTAACAAGAAAACCATTTTGTTCCCCAGTATGGTCGCCACTATGTTATTGCCTAAATCTACCTCAGGCTGAAGGAAGGCAGAGTTTAGGGTAACATCAAACCACGCTTAATCTGGTAACTAGCCCTACCAGATCAGGAGAGGGCTCTCTCCGGGTCAATCTCAGCAAAGATAATCAATAAGGCTTGAAATGAATTTGAAATAAAGGTTGATTTTAGGCTAGGTATATAGGTAAAAGAGTTTGATTTTGATTTTGGGGGTTTTTTTGTTGGAATCAAAGGGAAAGGCAGTTTTGGGTTTTGCAGAGTTCTGAATGGGGAAAGGAAGGCAATTGTTTTGATGCTTCGAATTGAATGAAATGGATAGCTAAGACTAGTGAGGAGTTGAAGAGGGCAAGAGGTTTCAAGAATCCTCTTCAGAAAGTTGAAAACATGGAAAATTAAACAAAACTTCAAGGTAGAGCACTGCAAATCTAATGGATTCCACCTTTATCACTTTTTTGTTTAACTTAAGAAGAAAGGAGAAGGGAAATGATACACATGAAACATCAATGAAATTACAATCACAGAGAGAAATACACCATCAAAACACAGAGCCACATGGATCCCAAAGAGTGCTGCAAACCCTGGTCTATTCCTTTGCGAAAATGCAGAGATGAAATGTACAATGAAGTGCCAAGCAATCCCAAGTGTCCAACCCTGAAAATGACTGAGAAAATACAAGATATAGACAAGCCCAACTCATTCCCATGCCTCTAGGAGTCGAGCTCACTAGTTTAGGAGCTGTTTCAACAAGATCTAAACTAAGAACTGGAAAATAGGCAGTGGAACAGCTTGCCTCTATAAGATAGGAAACTGATTCATTCAGTTAGAATTCACTTTTTGGTGAATGAATCTACTTGCATGAGTAAAAATGTGCCAAAATTACATAAAAGTAATGAAATTACATCAATTTACATCAAGGGCTGTACATATGAAGATAAAAAAGTTAAATTGGCCAAAACTAGGCGAAAATCTGAACTGCTGAGTGAAAATTAGGCCAAAATTCCCAATGCGCCGCGCCTGAAATCTCTATGTGTCGCGCCATTTTGAGGCTTATTTTGAGGGCCTTCCCGAAGTCAAAATTGAGTGCAGGATAGTTCGTTGGAAATATCTACCTGTCTAATTTCCAACCCAAGTGGAATTTCTGAATTTGGTTTCCATTTTCCCCTCCAAAAATCAAATCTCCCAACACTGCTTCCTGTGTGTCCAAAAAGTGGCAGAAAGGCCATTTTTAAGGTGTTTTTGACCCTTCAAGCAACCAAAAAATTGTCAAAATCCTTAGGTAATGGGTAGGCATGCATAAATTTTGATGAGAAATCCAGAAATTCAAATTTTTCCTCAAGAGGAGCTGCCAATTATAAGCACGCGCCAAGTGGCGCGACGCGTCGGGCAGGAAAATCTGTTTTAAGGCCAAAAATTTCAAAATTGACAAAAAGTTTCCCAAATTTCTTGAAATTTGGGATGAATGTCCACCATCAAGCATTATGCTAGGCCAAAGAAGCTTCGGCCAAAATTTGGAGTTTATCATGCCTTTTGCGACGCTTTAGTGCCCTCTTTAGTTTTGCCTTCAGGATCTTGATTCTCGCCTTGCAAACATGATTTCGTGCCTAATAATGGTTCTTCATGTGCCTCAACATATTATTTTCCTTGTTTTCCTTCTCCAACAGCTTCTCAAGATGAATATTGACCCTCTCAAGCCAAGTCTCTCGATCAGCCTCAATCTCTCGCTCAATGGATGTCATCTCGGTCTGGCTTCTTTGGGAAGCTCGTCGGTTCTCATGGATGTTTTGAAACTCCATGATTGTTTGCTGATCTTCCAACTGTTTGTTTCACTGCTCCAGGTAATTTATGATCCATTGGGATCTTTGTAACTTGACGGTCAATGTATCTATCTCCGCCTTCTGCTCCTGAATAGTCTCTCTCAACTTTGAGCTTGGAGAGCTCAAATCCTCATCAATGAGTATGAAACCTGTGTCTTGGCCTCCTGAAGGGCCCTCATCCTACATAGGCCTCTTTCCTCTGTCCTGTACCTGTACCTGTGCTGCTGATGACGAAAGCGAGACCCCTTCCACCCCAGGTGGAGATAATACTCGCCGGGCTGCTGCAAATAATCCTCTAGTGCCTCTCTGATAAGTGAGATATGTCGGCACAATAGTCTCTGTCTCCTGACCTCCATGCTGATATGAAGGGTCGTCTGCATAACAACCTCCGGAGGAACCTGAGGAGCTGTGAAGAAATCATTGGAAATGAAATCTTCCCATGAAATACCCTGCAAGCCAAGCTGATGCACAACCACTATCTTGATGAGTGCATAGTGATAAATATTGTTGTATTGTTGCTCGAGAGTTTTCTTCTGCACGAGAGTGGTCATTCTCTCGATATTCCGGCACATGAAATAAGGGATGTTCATCATCCTCACCCTGGTGAAATGCATCAATAACCTGATATGGTAGGCATAGAGGCGTGAAAACCGGCCCTCACAACTGAAGTATCTGATAATGAGTTTCATCAGAGGCGCATAGGAATCCTTTAGGAACCAGAATGGGAACACTCTGCTAGTTGTTTCACAAAGCTAGGCCTGAAATATGGTTCATAATGCACTCTTTCCACCTGTTGTCTTTTGTTTCACTGTTCACCCACATTCGGTATTCCGGTTGCTTGAGAGATAGTTTCCGGTGTCAAAGTGAAAGTTACACTGGCAAGGGTGACCTGACCATCATGTAAATGCAATACAAACAAACGAGCCAACTCCTGATGATAATGAATCCTAGCAATCATTTCACAAAACTGATAGCATGACTGCTCTCGAAAACATGCCATGGCAAGTGGGCAAGCCTGCAATTCAACCAATGAGGTGGGCTCTTCTCTCACATGTCTACCACTTTTATGAGGCCTTCTAGGTGCATGTAACTCAGTGGTGGAATCACTGTCTCGATCATATGATGTATCAGTGTCTGTCTCCATGATGTCCAAGGTCAATGCAAGGTGTATGTTGGCTTGTATGAGATGAAAATGAGAATTTGGGTACTTTTGTTTTAGTGCCAAATGTATGGTAGTGTGGGAGGGACTGTGGGGAAATAAGGCAGTGGGGAAAATGGACTTTAACCAAGTGGAATTTTCCTTTTGAAAACTTGTGATTTGATAAATTTAGGGACAAGGGACAGCTACTTGATTTTTTGGGGTAACTTGCGATTTGGGGAAATTTTGGAAATGGGATAGGGATAATGGGAATGAGATGGGTATGAGTGGCTTTAGGGACATAGGGAGATAGGGTATGAACTGTAGTAATGAGATAACAGTGAGGGGGAAGATAACAGAATTGAGTATTTGGCACAATTTTTTTTTTTTTTTAAACACCAACTTCAAAACCCTAAGGGAACAACTCTCAACAAGATGATAGGGTTTGAGTTTTGCATTTAAACTCTCATAATCCATTTTCAAACATTGGTAAATGGCAATTAGAAGGTCACATGAACTTACTTGGAGCAAGATTGACCGAATTGATTTGGAGTTTTTTGAAGCAATGGGAAAAATTTGTGTTTCGGCCCTGTACGCCGCGCAGTCAACCCAGTGCGCCGCGCCGGTTCAAATTTACACACATTCAACTTGCCCGATGTGCCGTGCACCACTGATGCGTCGTGACACCTGCCCAGTGCGTCGCGCTCAGCAAATTACACGCAGTCTGCCCTTCAAACACTTGCTTTGCTCCTCCACGATTTGTCTTGGCTCAATGCTATCTCTTGGCATGCAAATGGAGTGTTGGATCATGAAAATATCTTATATGTCCAAAATTTTAATTTTTTCTTTTTGAAAAGCCACTTTTTAATGTTTGAACACTTTGGCACTTTTTCAAAAGAACTCTGTTTTGCTTGGTTTTTATTTTTGTACTGAATGATGAGTTTCTTGTCTGTTTTGCAGGGATGGATGGCATGGAGTTTTGACAAAGGCAACCGGGGCTGCGAATGAAGCATTATTACAACTGAATAATTTGAAAATTGCATTGCATTTGTTACAAAAGGATAAAATAGACAATTTTTCTTCAAAACAGAGTTTTGAAGAAAAATCATTATCAAGCATTACGATGATGAAATTTTTGCAGTGAAACCTTATTTGAAGCTTCCTCATGTGCTTGCTAGCCATTTTTAGACATTTTGAGACCTGATTAATAAAACCCTAGACTTAATGAGACTAAAAACCCTAAAATGACTGTTTTCCTACCAGGAGACCAGAAATGACTGTAAATGATTTTGATGAACAGAACTAGGCCAGCAGGTACAAGACTTGAGGGATATGAGTGAAAAGACCCTACCGTCAGATGATCCATGCTTCTAATGGAATGCAGCTAACTGAACTGAGTTAGACACCTAAAATGAAATGCAACATGAGAAATTTGATCTCTGACGGAGGGATGAAGATACCGACTCTAACAGGAGGAAGGAGAAATTTTTCAAAAACAGAGTCTGGTGCTGTGCCCCTAGGTTTGGCATTGTGCCTCTGCGTTTTGCACTGTGCCCTTTCCTTAGGTGTTGTGCCCTTGTCTCAGGTGTTGGGCCCTTGCCTTACACGCTACGCCTTTCCTTATGTGTTGCACCCTTGCGTGCAAACACTCAGGAGCTCCAAAACTTGTGCTATCACCTTCAAAACTTCAGTCCAAGTGCTCTATAGACTCCAACAATCAAGTAAGCTACCATTTGCACAATTACTCTCCTCCTCAAGTCAATTTTTTGGTGTTTGAGCTTGTTTAAAGAGTTGGTGTCTCTTTCTAAATGTGAAACCCTAGTATCATCCCCTAATTCCTAATTATATTTCAGTTTCACTACGTAAACAATTTCATTCCTTTCCCACATCATAATTACCCTATCCTCACTCCCTATATCATAATGCCCTTTCCCTAAGCCCTTTTCCTTTAAAACCCTAAGACCTAGGCTATTCATTTTCCTAAGCTCCCAAAATCCCTAACCTGTAATAAAATTTCCTATCCCAAAACCCTTAACATTAACGCTCCCTGTCACTTCCCTCATTTCATAAACCCTTTCCCCCATCTCCCTAAATTTCCCCATCCAATTCCCACTTCCCAAACACATTCTTCGCTATCATTACATCTCCCTAGGGTTTTCACACTAAGACACTAAGGAAGAAGAAAAAAACAAAAGCTACAATGAGGGAGAAGAAAGAGAGGAGAGGAGGCCACACAAAGGAGGGAAAATCCTTTGACTTGAGCCAAAAAATACCAGGGAACTCATGGCGTCTCCCATGGATGTGACATGTTTTAAACATGTAGGATGTTTTGAACTATGTGAGACAATATAAAGGGTCAAACATCATCCTTTGTTGAGCAAGCTATTCATCTCCAATCTCCACGACAACCAGGTAACCCTTATTGGTGTCACTTTCAGTTTTTCCACTGTCATCATATCAGTTGCCACCGGAATCCCAAATGTTGGGGAAAAATGGTTCAAGCAAGAATAATTAGAGGAGAATTATTTTGAGCCATATATCAAACCTAGGCATAAGAAAAAAAGAAAGGGGAAGTTTCCTTTCTCTTACCTCCAGGAGAGATATGCCCCTATGATGAAAATCATCATGAGATACTTTTCTTGTGAAGGTAGGTTCTCAAGACTTTACACTTATCATATCAGGATACTCATGCACTTCAAAAGTGTCAGGATGGTCAAAATACCTTATTACCTCTTCCAGAGCATTCACAAGATGGCATATATTGTCCAAAGGAGAGAATATGAGCACCAAATGACAATCTCTTTCACCATTCCCTCATTAAAATCTTAGTCCTCCATCACCTCAAACAATTTAAAATTTCATGGAGTTCATTCATAGCTAATGAAATTTTTAGTGGTCCACCTATTCAGCATGCCCAAGATATGCCTTCATCATCTCATCCTTCCACATCCATTCCTCCATCTCAGCCCACAGTTCATGCATCATCATCACATTAACCTCCTTCACCCATTTCACCACCACCATCTCCATTTCACATAGAGGCTGGGTCACCTAGCAGAGCTGAGATCAATGAGCCTAAGAAGGATAAGGTGGCTGAGATAGAGCCATTGGAAAAAACATACCAGAGAGGTCACAGGCATGTTTTTTCTCCACACATAGTAGAAGGGGCCTTGCCTTCTACATCGGCAAAGCAAGTAGACAAAGGGAAAAAAATTATGACAGAGGCAGAGATTGAGGCATAGATTAGAAATGAGGAGGAGGACCTCCATGAGATAGAAAAATATTTTGACCTTGTTGACCTAGATGAGCATGATGATGATGAGATCACTAGCATAGTCATCAAGGAGAAAGAAGCCAAGGTAAAGGAGCTACAAAATAATCTTGACAGGTATAATTTTGTCATTGACTTTCTTGAGCAGGAGAACCAGCTGCTGAAAACAAAACATGTCATTGATGAGGTCAAATTCATCAAGGCTCAAAGAGAAGCAGAAAAAGCCAAAATATTACTTCAAGAAACACTATTAACATATGGTGTGACAGATGAGGCAGAAGAAAAAGTGCCAAGGAGAAGGCCTAGGACTAGAGGGCTAAAAAGAGCGCTAGCCCTAGAAAGGCAAAAGGAGGTTGATCTTGCTAATTATCTAACCTTGAATGAACAACTTGCAATGGTAGTCAATGAGAACCGGGAGCCATGGCTTGACAGGGCTAACCAACACTTATAGAATATTTTTAAGAAGGAAAACAGAGATAATGATATGTTGAAAAAGAAGGTCAAGCACTATGCCCAAAGAGATAAAATTGCAATGGGCAAGCTCAAAAGAGCCAATGAAAAAATTGAGGCTTTGACCATGCAAGAAGAGGAAAGGAGACTTGAAATATTGGTTGAAGCTTCACTTCATGCCTAACCTCATCATCAATAGCCAATTATCAAATTTTGAGAAATTTTTGGGTTAAATTTTGAAGTTTTGTGTATTTGTTTTTTTTGAAAACCTGGACAGTCTCATATTAGCTAGACTGTCAAGGGCACATGGCCCTAGGTGCTGAGCCCTTGCTTGAGGCAATATTTGACCAAAAGGAGACCACCACAAGATGCAAAATGACAAGTACATTCTAGAAAACAATGTTTTGAAGCTTTTTTTGGACAAATGGCAAGTGAAAAGATGAAAAAACCATAAAAAAATCAATGTTCTGCCTCTTTTTCAGCCTTGGCGTTGCACCCTTGACCAGTTGTGGGAGAATGATTTTTTTATAGGGAAAATCAACCCCATTCAGAAAACTAAAGGTATATTTGCAAAAGTAGATAGGATAGGCTTTCCAACAAGCCATCATGAGCCCAATTTGGACACCAGGAAGGCCTCCAAAAATTCTCTCTAAAATGGCACTACGCCCTTGCCTTAGGTGTTGTGCCCTTGACACTAGCGTTGCGCCCTTGACAAATCTCTGAGTTTTTTAGTTTTGACTGCAAATTTTGATTTTCACTTGGACAAATGATGATTTACCTATGTAATTGATGGAAGCTAATGTAATTATTATGTTTTTATTGTTACCTAGGGTAAATACATTGGATAAAAGACTCAATGAGGTGTAATGAATCAGTTTCATGAAAGTGAGGGATGAGTCACTTGGACCTCCCTACACTTCAACTATCAGTTTAGATTTTTGTGGATCTCTTCCTCAACTCAGGAATTCAACCCCTGAGGTTGAGAGGAGTTTTTTTAAGGCATATATCTTGTATTTTTTTAGTCATTTCACAGGTTGGAATCAGTTGGATGTTGGCATATTGATCAGAGACTCTATTGTAATCATTTTGACATGAGCTTAATAAAAGTGTTTCAGCTATTTCTTTGGGATACATGTGGTATGGTTGTCTAGCATTGTTTCTTCTCTTGTTTCATTTGTATGAATGCATTGTTGGTCCATTTTCCATTTCACTTCTATTGTATGCTCACTTTCAATTTGATAAACATAATTCATCTCACATGCTCTATTTTGGGAAAGTTTTCATAGTTTGTTCATCTTTCTTTCAGTTTAGGAAGAATTCATCTTTTATGCTCTTCCTAGCTCCTTACCCATATGAACCATTCCATCCCAAAAACCCTAATGTGCTAGCCTTCCTACCTACCTTGCCCCATTGAATGGAGTGTAACCCTAATCCTATTTGCCCTGATCTAGCCTATTTGACCTAATATCCTCATCCAGCAACCCAATCAAATCAAATCAAAACCCCTGAACTCATAACTAGCTTAAAAACCTAATTTATCCAGCCCTCTTGGCTGTGACCTCGTGGAGAGAGCCCTTTCCATTTGGTAGTTCTCGATACCAAGCCAAAATATTGGTTTGTGGTTACCTTTGTTGGGATTTCTTTTTTAGGCTTAGAGATATGGCGGAGTGATAACAGACCCTACCTATAATTGAGCCGGTCAGTCCATGTGTAGTGAGGCCGACTTGAACACTGTTTATAGGCCGACTTATATAGTGTGTCTTCCTACGTAACGAAGGCTGATTTGAAGGGTTGCCCAATGATGATCTTGATCATCATTTGTGTGCAATCTCCAGGGCTTATGTGACATAGTCTGGAGGCATACAAGTGTGACTTGACTCTTCATAAACATGACTCTTTAATTAATACAATTTATGACCAGAAGAAAAATCCATAATAGACATCAATAAGAAGTATATTGACCTATAATAAAACCTTTCTCATGAAACCCATGAGGCAAGCATACCAAAAATATATTTTATTATCTTTGTCTTCTTCTTTAAATTAATACATAATTACATAGTCAATATGAAGACCGATGCTAGTTACACTTTCCTGCAAAGGGAAGTAGACTATCAATTGTATTATTAGAAAATTTACAGGTCATGCATGAGGTCAGCAGGATAACTTAAATGAATTTCACAATCAATTCTTGGGATTTTCCTAATTAATAGGGGCTCAATTCCCTCAGGAATGTGGAAGCAAGGCTAAGCAACCTAGAGGAAAGTGTTTGGTTAAGTATTGGACCAAACTTGTTGGGATCAGAGTGAGACACCTGAGAGAAGCATTGTATTGTTTCATATTCTTGAATTAATGAAATATATAGATAGTGAGGTTTTTTTCTGAGGCTTTCCCCAGATAAATCTTTGTGTTGTGCGATTGAAATTATTTCTCTTTCTTGTTTTTTTTTTTTCTAAGTAAAACTGATCTATTAACAAGGGGATAATGTTACAACGAGACCAGAGTCAGAGACTACTGCCTTAGAGGCAGGATTTTCAGGAAGAAGCAGAGATAGAGACTGCCATAACCCACGCAGGGGTGCAGAGTGAGATTTTTCCATTATATGCTTTGAACCAGAAGGAACAAAAAGGTGCCCAAAAAGCTCCATAACTAACAGTACTGAAAAAGACCCAATAGGTTGGGCTACAGAAACAGAAAAAACGACCAAACAACAAACCCACTAATCATCGGGAGTCTCCTCCACAATCCAGCACTAGCCTGAGGCGCGCATGTCACGAGCGAGCGTCTCTTCAGAAGCCGAGGGTCCAGGTTCAGCAGGGAGCATGTCTTCATCCGGAACAGAGCTTGCAGGGAACGACGGAGGCTGCAACAGATCTTTGCCGCTTCCCAAATTGATATTCGAGAACTGGGCAATATTCGTATCAGGAACAGCAGGCTGCGAGCTGGACTCCCCATGCAGACTTTCCTCAAGAAAAACCACCGAGAAAATAGCTGTAATCCGAGGGCGGGTGAGGGAACTGTTGAAGATAAAACGTGCAGAACCCGTAGTGGGAACAGAGGAGGCAGGAGGACGAGGCGAATGGGAACCCCAGAACTGGCGGAAATCTTGAGTGCGCCCCCTTCCACTACGTGTCCGGGGGTAATGACCCGAGCCCCCGCCATAGGAGGGGGAATCCGAAGAGGGGCTGGAATGCTCACGAGAGGGGTGACCCCTGGAGCTCCCTCTTCGGCTCCGCATACGGTGGCGCAGCCGCGGCATTGTAAGAAAAAGCAGAGACCAGAGCGCAACAAAGACAACGGAGAAATCCAGTAGAGGATGGCCCGAGATCTGAAGGAAACGCAGCACCAGCGTAGCACTCTATGGAGGGCGAGCCTCACTCTACACTGAGCGCATTATCCACTGACAGACCCTCTCCCATCGATGCATAAAACAACCAACGACGCCGATGAAAATCTGAATGTAAGCCGAGACCAGGTGATATTTAACCCGATGCGTTTGGTACCAGTCCCCTGAGAGATCAGCGCAAAATCGCACGAAATCCGTCCTTCTCACACATAGCAGATCTATCTCCATAACTGCACCCTTGATGTGAATCGAGCCAGAGCATGCGGAGGCAGGGTTCGTCTCAGTGGAAGTCGAGCGAATGCTAATGTTTTCTGAGCCCATGGCTTTGGTAGGAGTGGAGAATAAATGTTGCATGCCATTGCGCAGATGGCGTTTTAACTCAGCGTACTGGGTGGGTAGGTGTCGTCAGGTCTTGCCGCTCCTCTGTCCCATCTCATTAACGATCCATTGGAGCACCCGCATCCGGGGATTTCTCTTTCTTGTTCATGTGATTGTGCGATTGTAATTGGATTCTGCAATTTTTAAAATACATTTAAGTAATTGTTTTTATGATATTGCAATATCAGTTGGATCTATGTGGATTTTATACATGGTATCATAGAAGGAATCACTATAGAAGAGAAGAATATGAGTTTTCTTTGAACAGGTGAATCAAATTTGTAGATATATTCTTCAAGACCAACAACAGATCAAAATGTCTTTCTGTGGATTGAGACTCGAATATGCCCTTGAGGGTAGTTCAAATTACATAAATTTGAAGGACATGATGGAGGCAATGCTAGAGGACAACAAACTGAAGGAATTCATAGATAGTGATATTCCTAGGCCCGCAATAGCAGATGCTCAAAATCTTGATGTATGGAAGAAGAATGTAGCAAAGGCGAGAAGGATTTTGTTAGAAGGAGTTTGAGATCATATTATCTCGAACCTCCATGGAAAGGTAACTCCATATGCTATGTGGAAGGAATTAACATATTTTTTCAGAATAGAAGCAAACACAGGAAGCTGGCACCGAAGGACAAGCTCAAAAATATTAAGATGGAGAAGGGTGACACGATACCAAAATACTTGAAAAAGTTCACTCAATGTCAAGATGAGCTTGGAAGTGTTGGTGTGACAGTTGTCAAAGATGATTTGGTGAGCCTAGAACTTCTAGGCATTCCCAAGAGTTGGCACAACTACCGAGATTTGGTGAATGGGATGGAGAAGCTACCAGAGTGGGAGTGATTATGGTCCAAATTGGTACTAGAAGAGATTAGGTAGAACACCAGAGATGGATCCTCATGAAAGACTGATGATGAAAATAATTGGACCTTGGCTGGAAATGTGAAGAGAGGGAAAGGGAAGGCATCCCATTCCAAATCAGATTATGGTCAGGCAAGCAAGAAGTGATAATTGTCCAAGGTAAAATGTTTTCACTGTCATGAGCTTGGACACTATGCTACAAAGTGTCCGCACAAGAAGACCGAAAAGAAGCCCTTAGGAAAAGTGGTAGGTGAAGCACTTGCTTCACAGTTTGAGTTGGGTTTCACTCTCATTGCATGCATGGTTTCATCGATGATGGGTTATGTGTGGTACTTGGATAATGGAGCTTCATTCCATACGACCATGAACAAAGAATTCTTCAGTAACTTGGAGGAGAAGGATCTCTAGATGCACATCGAGATGGGATATGACGGGAGATATAGCTCTGCCGACATAGGTATTCTGGTACTCCTCTAACATTAAAATATGTCATGTATGTTCCTTGTTTAAAGAAGAATTTGGCTTTTGTTGCTATATTGGAAGACTGTGGCTATGATGTGATATTTAGAAAAGGAAAGGCATTCCTTCATCACAAATCCATGGGATAGGTGAAGAAGATTAGGGTTCAGGTAAAGAACCTCTACAAATTGGATGTAAAAGACTTTGCTTCCTTGAGGACGAAAGAAGAGAAGGTGGAGAGTCGAGACATCGGTGAGTTATGGCACATAAGTTTGGGCCATCTACACCATGGCGCTTTGAAGATCATGCAACATATTTATATAGGACTTCCCAAGGGTGCACTTGAGCAGCGAGATACATGCAAAGGCTATACATTGGGAAATTATACCAAAGCTACCTTTCACAATAAAAAAATCCGAGCAAAAGTGATCCTTGAGAGTGTTCAATCACATGTGTGTGGACCGTTATCGACAAAATCCACAACAAAATACATGTATTATGTGATTTTTGTAAATGATTTTTCACGCAAGTGTTGGATTTTCTTCATGCAGAAGAAAGATCAAAGGTTCTCACAATTTTGTGAGTTCAAAGCACTTGTCGAGAAAGATACAAGGAAGAAGGTGAATACCCTAAGGAGCGACAATGATGGAGAATATGTCTTCAATGAATTCAATAATTTATGTGCTTCAGAAGGAATTCGATAGAAATTGATAGCGCCTCATAACCCATAACAAAATGGGGTTGCAGAAAGGAAGAAAAAAAATATTGTGGGAGTAGCACGAGCAATGTTTCATGATCGAGGAATATCGTTGCATCTGTGGGTGGAAACATCCAACACAAAAGTATTTGTGTAGAACATAAGTTCTCATCGGATACTTGAGATGAGTACACGAGAGGAATATTTTTGAGGTAAGAGACCAGATGTGGCACATTTTAAAATTTTTGGTTCATCAGTTTATTTCCATATAACCAAAGATGATAGGAAGAATCTAGAGCCAACAACTAAGTTGGGAATATTTGTGGGGTACACTGATACACCTCACAACTATTGGGTGTACTTGCCAGAACACAAGAAGATAGTGGTTAGAAGAGATGTGAAATTCGATGAAGAGAAGGTCATGCAAATTTCCCTTGAGAGGGAGCTTCAGTTGCATGCAGTTGAGGAGATCTTGGCTCCAAAAGAAGAACCTAAAGATGTGGAGTAGCCACAAGCAGAGGAACATAGAGTGGAAGCACCCACTTATGCAGAGACATCTCGAGATGGAAGGAAGCACATCAGAGAGGCTAACAGGTTGAAGCTTGATGCTAGATAAAATGTGGGAGCACCCACATCACATCGCAGGAAGAGAAGGTCCCCAGAGTGGTACACTAGCTACATGGATCTTGTGAGCAAAGGTGTAGAGATAAAGCCATCCTATTTCGAGGAAGCAGTACAAAAACCAATTTGGGTTGATGCCATGGTTGAGGAGTATGACTCCATTATGAGAAAAAGTGTACGGGGAGTTGTCCCAAGACTGTAGGGGAAGTCAATTGTAGAATCAAGGTGGATCTACAAGGTGCAGCAGGAAACAGATGGGAGTGAGGAGAAAAAAGGCCATATTTGTGGCCATAGGGTTCTCTCAGGTGGAGGGGATTGATTATGATGATACCTTTGCACCAGTCACAAGGTACTCATCAATCAGATTCATCCTTCCCTTTCAGCGTAGATGGGATGGAAGCATTAGGGGAATTTTGAGGTCTAAAATGGGCCTTCTAAGGAAAATGTACAATCAAAATTCACTTTATGCGAACCAATCACATTTCAGGCAATGACATGATCCCTAATGGTTGAGGTGACATTGCTTGAATTAAATGTACTTACTTGTCACATTCTCAATGGTGGATAAAAACTCATGGTTAACCATGGTAGTGCTCGAAGTATTTTTAAAGTCATAAAGTAAAGTACTCATGATAAATGTCATTTCACACTTTTTGAATAAAATATTATTATTGTCATTTCATATTTTTGAAAGAAACAATGCATATCCCTACACAATCTTCATGTATTTACACACTTTTCAATAAATATTATATTTGCATATTTTCAAATATTTATTTATAAATCGAATCAATTCAATATGTAATATGAAATTCATACATAAAACAATATATTATATTATATTATTTTTATATAGTATATTAATTACATGTTATTATATAGTTTAAATAATATAAATTTTAATTAATAATATATTTATAATTAAGAATTTATGAATTTATACTTATATTTTATTTTAAGTTATTTAAGTACAAAGGACAAATGCATTAGTTGTGAAATGATAATGATTTTTTCTTGAAAATCTCATTCTTATTTATAGTTACATCAATACAATTTTTTTATTAATTTTATTTTGGTACAACTTTTGAATTGAATTTAACCATGGTTACATGGATTTTGGTGCAAAAGTGAATTCCAAATTCATAAATATTATTTTATTGGTTTTTCTATTATTTTATTATTTCCTTAGGAGGCCCATTTTAGACCTCAAAATTCCCCTAATGATACATCGGATGGATGTAAAGACAACCTTCTTCAATGGAGTGATTGAGGAATAGGTGTACATTGAGCAATCAGAAGGTTTTGAGACCTTTGACAAAGAGTTACATGTGTGCAGAATCAAGTGATCATTGTATGGATTGAAACAAGCAACTCGTGCTTGGTACACCAGGATCGACAACTACTTCACCGGGTTGCGCTTCACTAAGAGTGAAGCAGATGCAAACCTTTACCATATCGTTGTAGAAGGAATTTTTTTTATCATTTTACTTTATGTCGATGATTTGATACTAACAGGTGATGAGAAGCTCATAAAGTCTTGCAAATATGATCTTGCAAGAGAATTTGAGATGAAGGATATGGGGCTCTTGCACTATTTCCAGGGACTGGAAATTTGGCAAAGTGACGGGGAGCTATTTTTATCTCAAGGAAAGTATGCCAATGCGATTCTGAGGAAGTTACACATGCGAAGTAGTAGATGCCACCATCTACAAGTAGCTTGTGGGTTCACTCATGTATTTGGTGAACACACGACCAAACATATGTTATGCGATTAAACAACTTAGTCAAGTTATGGTTAAGGGTACCAAGACCTTTTAGAAGGCAGGAAAACATGTATTGAGATACCTCATAGGCACTACAGAGTTTGGGCTATGGTACAAGTGGATAGAGGGAGTGAAGTTTCAAGGCTTCACAGATGCAGATTGGGCAGGGATTCCATTCGACATGAAGAGCACATTAGGGGGCATCTTCAGCATTGGATCAACAACAATTTCCTGGTACAAAAATAAACAGAGATTAGTTGCACTCATTTCAACAGAGACGGAGTACATGGCGGCCAATCAGGAAAAATGTGAGGCCATCTGTATGAGGAATATGCTTTTTGGTTTGTTTGGTTGAAAAACCAATCCGACAATGAGTTATTGTGATAAACAGAGTTGCATCAAACTCTCAGTTAATCCAGTTTTTCATGACAGGTCCAAGCATATTGATATCCAGTATCACCATCTTAGAGATTGTGTACAAATTATGATTATGTCATTATATTACATTCCCATGGAGAAGCAGGATGCAGATATCTTGAAGAAGGTAGTGTAAAGAGGAAAATTCGAGTTCCACAAAGGCAAGATCGAGGTAGAAGAAAATCCCTTTCTTGTTGAAAGGGAGTGTTGAAATCGAAAACAAGAAGAGGCTTCCAAATAATTTTTCCCTTAATTAAATTAGAATGAAATTGTAATTCCACATCACATGACAACTTGTACGAGTTAACTGAGATGGGACGACTTAGTTAGCTTAGTCAATTTGAGTTGGGGGTCGAACTGGAGGCATGTAGAGTTCACTCTAAGTTTTATGGGGTCCAGTTGCGGTTTATTTTGAGTTGTAATTATTTAACTTAATTATTTGAGTTAAAATCAGTTTAACAAGTACTAACTGATGGATGAACTAGTGAGAGGTATAGTGAGTAAATCTTATTTAGTTCACATGTAGTGATAAATTAGATAAATGATAATTCACTATAAATAGTTGTTGCATGTCAGTTCTAAGAGTGACCTAGTTGAGATTGAAGTTAAAGGGAAGTAGACTATCTATTTTACTATTAGAAAATTTTACAGGTCACACATGAGGTCAGCAGGACGCCTTATATGAATTGCACATGCAATTCTTGTGAATTTCCTAATTAATAGGGGCTCAATTCTCCCAGGAATGCGAAAGCAAGGCTGAGCAACCCAAAGGAAAGTTTTTGGTTAAGTATTGGACCAATGCTTCTACGTCCTCATCCTTTCTTGAGAGTGCATTTGTAACAATATTTTGCTTCGCTTTTTTGTAGATGATTTCAAAGTCATAACCAAACATCTATGTGACCCATTTTTGTTGCTCTTATGAAGATAATATTTGTTCCAAAAATTATTTAAGAATATCATGATCTGTTTTTACCTTGAAGTGTCTTCCCATTAGGTAAGGTTGTCGTTTCTTTAGTGCATGTAGTATTGCCAACATTTACTTCTCATAACTAGGATTGTGTAAATGATTTCCCTTGATTGGATGACTTTTGAAAGAAATGGGTCTTCCTTATTGCATTAAAACAACACCAATTCCATTTCCTGAGGTATCACATTCCATAATAAAGGTTTTTGTGATGTCTGGTGTAGCTAAGACCGGTGCTTGGCACATTACCTATTTAAGATGTTCAAAGGCCATAGTTGCTTCTGGAGTCCAAAAAAGGCATTTTTCTTCAATAAAGTTGTTAGAGGTGCTGCTATTCTCCCATAATTCTTAACAAACTTGCAATAATACCCTGTCAACCCAAGAAATGCTCGAAGATGCTTTAGTGTTGTGGGTATTTTCCATTCCTTAATGGATTTAATTTTGTTAGGGTCTATCTTAACACCCTCATGAGATACATTAGGACCCAAATATTCCACCTCCTGTACTCCAAAGAAACATTTGGATATTTTTGCATATAATTATTTCTCCTCCAATAGTTTAAGAACCCTATCAACATGTTGAACATGATCCTTCCAAGACTTGCCATAGATTAATATATCATCAAAAAATACTAACACAAATTTTCTAAGGAAGATTTTGAAAATGGAATTCATCAAACCTTGAAATGTGGAAGGTGCAGTAGTAAGGCCAAAAGGCACGAATAAAAAATCATAATGACCTTCATGAGTTATGAATGTTTTTTTTGGAATGTATTCAATATTCATTCTAATTGGATGATATCCTGAACGAAGATCCATGTTGGCGAAGTAAATTGCTCCATGTAATTCATCCAACAATTCATCAATGACAAGAATGGGAAATTTGTATTTAATAGTGATATTTTTGAGTTCCCTATAATATATACACATACACTATGATCCATCCTTCTTGTGCACCAATACTACTGGAGCAAAGAAAAACTTTGACTAGGTTGAATTATACCAACCTCTAGCATTTCTGCAACGATATGTTCAATTCCACTCTTTTGGGCATAGGGATATCTGTAAGGCCTGATGTTTGGAGGAAAAATTCCTAGAATCAAATGAATAACACGTTAATGATCACAAATAGGTGGGAGGCCTTTGGGAGTCTCAAAGACTTTGGAATGATTTTCCAAGACTCTTGTAGATTTGGAGAAAAAAATGATGTCGATGTTTGAACCTTTAGTGAGCATAATTGTACAATTACACCTCATTTTTCTTTATTTAGAAAGTTTTTCATGCCATTAGAGAAGATTATCTTCCTTGGTTTCCTTTCTATACCCATTAATTCAACTTCCTTTCCTTCCCAAACAAATTTCAAGAAAATTTCTTGAAAATTAAAATCTATCGCCCCAAAGATTGTAACCATTGGACTCCTAGTACAACATCAACACCACCCATTGGAATGGAAAGCATTGGACTATTCAATACATATTCCCCCATGATTAGCTTAATATTATGTCAATTTCTAGAGCAATTTATGGTTCCTCCATTTGCAACTATCAATTGACACTTTGGTGCTGGATATAGAAACCAATTCAATTCCTTGGCTATCTTACAATGAATAAAATTATGGGTACTAATCGAATCAATAAACACTATTAATTTTTTCTATTGATATATCCTTCTATATTGAGAGTTTGAGGAGTGGTAATTCCCGCCAATGCAATTCAATATATGGTTAGATTCATTTCTTCTTTCTCTGTGGCTGGTTCCTGGTCTATATCCTCCTCATTTGATGTTTCTTGCCCCTTTTCTTCCTCCTCTTC